>JAUMJJ010000859.1:0-159750 GCA_033556795.1 Tapera naevia | reverse complement strand
GGGGGAGCGGGCGGCGGGGTTTGAGGAGGAGGAGGAGGAGGTGGTGGTAACGGGGCGGAGGGCGGGTTGTGCTGCGGGCACCATGGGGAACTGCCACACGGTGGGGCCCAACGAGGCGCTGGTGGTGTCAGGTACGGCCCGAGGCTCGCGGGTCCGCGTCATGGGGAGGGGGCTGAGGGAGATGGGATGGGGGGGGGGGAGGGGCGGGGAAGGGGGTCCTGCAGGGGTCCCTGTGGGATTTGGGGGTGGGGGTGTTCTGCAAGGGTCCCTGTGGGTTTTTTGGGGGGGGTGCTTTGCAGGGGTCCCCTATGGGAATGGGGGGGGGGGGAGGAATCTGCAGGGATCCCCTATGGGAATGGGGGGGGGGGGGGAATCTGCAGGGGTCCCCTATGGGAATGGGGGGGGGGGGGGGGGAATTTGCAGGGATCCCCTATGGGAATGGGGGGGGGGGGGAATCTGCAGGGATCCCCTATGGGAATGGGGGGGGGGGGGGGAATCTGCAGGGGTCCCCTATGGGAATGGGGGGGGGGGAATCTACAGGGGTCCCTATGGGAATGGTGGGGGGGGGGGGGGAATCTGCAGGGTCCCTATGGGAATGGGGGGGGGGGGGGGAATCTGCAGGGTCCCCTATGGGAATGGGGGGGGGGGGGGAATCTGCAGGGGTCCCCTATGGGGAATGGGGGGGGGGAGGGAATTTGCAGGGATCCCCTATGGGAATGGGGGGGGGGGAATCTGCAGGGGTCCCCTATGGGAATGGGGGGGGGGGGGGGAATCTGCAGGGGTCCCCTATGGGAATGGGGGGGGGGGAATTTGCAGGGGTCCCCTATGGGAATGGGGGGGGGGGGGGAATTTGCAGGGGTCCCCTATGGAAATGGGGGGGGGGGGGGGGAAATTTGCAGGAGTCCCCTATGGAAATGGGGGGGGGGGGAATTTGCAGGGGTCCCCTATGGAAATGGGGGGGGGGGGGGGGGGGAAATTTGCAGGGGTCCCCTATGGGAATGGGGGGGGGGGGGGAATCTGCAGGGATCCCCTATGGGAATGGGGGGGGGGGGGGGAATCTGCAGGGGTCCCCTATGGGAATGGGGGGGGGGGAATCTGCAGGGGTCCCTATGGGAAGGGGGAGGGGGCCAGAATGGGCCTGCAGGGTTCCCTGAGGGATTTGGAGTGAGGGTTTGGGGGGGGGAGGGGGCTTCTGAAGGGGTCCCTGTCATGGAGGGGGGCTGAGGGAATTGGGGAGAGTGAGCTCCTGCAGGGATCCCTTCAGGGGCTGGGATTGAGGGAATTGGGGGATGTCTCTGTCATGGGGTCTGGTTTTGGGGGGGTCCATCTCAGAGGGGGCTTTGGGGCCCTGGGAGGTGCTCTGGGGAAGGGGGGGGTCGTGTCGTGGACGGGCTCTGGGGCACTGGGTAGGGCCCCTGTTTCAGAGGTGAGTGTGTGGTCTGGGGGTTGTGATGGGGGTTCATGGTACAGGGTGTCCTGTGATTTGGGGGGGACACACACCCCTGAAGGAGCTCTAGGATGCTGGAGGGGCCTTCCTTGAGGAGGCATTGGGGGGAGACCCTGAGGGAAGTGGGTGGGTGTCTCTATCATGGAGTCTGCTAGGAGGGGGTCCTGGCTGTGGGGGGACCCTCAGGCTGGAGGGGTCACTGTCAAGGGGTCTGGTATTGGAGGGATCCATTTGCTTAAAGGGGGCTTTGGGGCCCTGGGACGTGCCCTGTGGGGGTGTCTACTGCAGGATGCCCTGTTATTTGAGGGGAGGGGACCCCTGAAAGAGTCCTGAAATGTTATGGAGGTAGGGGGTCCTTCCTTGAGGGGTCATGGGGGGCTGGGTCCCTGTCATGAGGGGACCTTGCAGAGTCATTTGGGAGGTTGCCTGCTATGGGCACTGGGGTCCTGGGATGTTCCTGCAAGTGGGCACTCTGGGTTGGGGGACATCTCCTGCTCTGAGGACCCCTGGGCTCCGGGGTGGGGTCCCTGCAGCGCAGGGAGCAGTGGGCGAGGTGGCAGTGCCATATTACACCCTGGTACTGCTACAGGTTTTTAATGATGTCAGGCAATGGCACCGGCGAGGCTGCCGGGCTCTGGGCCGCTGCCAACAGCCTCTGGCTTGGATTACCAAGAAGCCATCCCCAGGGAGTGAGGTTGGCTTTCCTGGGGAGGTGGAGCTGGGTGTGAGAATCCCACTGGGGCAGAGAGGGTGGCGTGGGACATGGCACCACCCTGGGGTACCCTTCTCATCCATCGTATCCTACTGCTGCTTCAACACCCGGTCTCTCGGTGGTGCTGGCACTGGACACAGTTGATGCCCATCAGATATGTGTAATGGTGAGCTGGTTGCAAATCAGCAGTGAAATCCCCTGAGCCTGATTCAACCTGTAGCTGCTTCACTGCTCTGCCAAAGCTCCGGAGTGCACTCTGACATAGACCAGGCTGCATGTGGACAGGGTGTACTTCCTGTGAGGTGAGGTGATGACCTGTAAGGACTGGATGCTTCACTCTGTGTGACTGCCTGCGGCCAAGTGTGTGGTAATAACCAGGGTGGATGCAGATGTTGGTCATTTCATGTGTCCTTAATCCTTTCTGTCTGCACTAAGCTATTTTTGTGGAAGCACTGAGATTCCCAGACCTAAACTTGCCTGGGAGAATGTCAGGGATGTCCTTCAACCACAGCTCTGCCCTGCATGTGAAACTATGTTGTTCTGTTTTTGGAGCCCAGCCCTCCAGCGAGCTGTGGTGCTTGCTTCTGCCTGGTCTGCTGTGAGTTCATCTCTCTTGGATAACAGACCTGTGAGGGGAATTACAGAGGAGGAGGAGCCAAAAGCAGGCTGCAATTCTGGAAACAAACATTCCCACTGTGGCACCTGCTTCTACGGAGCTACAAACCACACCCACCCTGCCTGGAGCGGCAGTATTTCTTGCAGCATTACTGGAAGAATTTCTTTACTGAAAGGGTTCTCAGGCACTGGCACAGCTGCCCAGGGAGGTGGTGGAGTCATCTTCCTTGGAGGTGTTTAAAAAAAGGGTAGATGAGTTTTTGAGTGACATGGTTTAGCAGAAGATGGGTATGGTTGGACTCAATGATCTCAAAGGTCTTTTCCAACTGGAAGATTCTACGATTCTGTGAGCAGCTGCCGCCCATCTCTGCGGTTCCCAACTGGGATCTGGAGCTGATGCTGTGCTTCCCTCTGAAGGGACCCCCGTTGAAAAAGGTGCTGTTTGGTGAAATCCTTGGTGTGTGGCAGGAGGAATCGAGAAGCTGAACTCCAGATGTGACAAGATGACATAAAGTCTTACAGGCTTGGTTTCACCTCTGGTCAGCTCTGAAGCTTACAAAACTCAGCTTGCAGGATGAGCCTGCAGGAATTTGTGGCATGTGCATGCAGTGCCAAGCGTTGTGCTTTCCCACCAGCTGGGAGCAGTGAGCCGAGGACACTCCCCAAAGTACAACCATGTTCTGGGAAGGGATTGTGAATCGTGCCAGGCTCTGTGAGTCAGAACTGACTTCGGTGCTGCCACCAGGCGTGCTTTTCCTCTGTAACCGCCCAGCATGGTCTGCAAACGCTCGCTGTCTCCTAAGAGCATGGTCTCTGGGTTCCAGGGGCAGCCCCAGAGGCTGAGAGCTCTGCAGAGCCCCACGACTGCTCCGTGCTTACGTGCAGAGCGAGTGCCAGAGCATTAGCAGGAGGTGTCTAACTACAAGTGGCTGTCATTCCAGGAACCTGAGCTGTGTCTCTCCAGGAAAAAGCAGAGAGAGCCGTGGGGACCAGCATTTATTTGCGTGGTATTAGCTTGGATTTGGGGAGAGAAGGGTAAGGGAAGACTAAACCAACAGCAAATATTATTAAAAGCAGGCTTTTGGCTTGCAGTCTTGAATTATCACACTCTTATTTGAAAGACTTCACTTTTTGGGAAGGCAATTCCAAATCGGGAAGCTAATTGAGAGGTTACTCTATTGTCAGTTTAACCTGTGCTCTTTAGGAGGTTTAGTCACGTGCTTCCCCTGGCATGTGGGGGTTTTCAGAGGAGTGCTGCTCCTTCTTTTCACTTCCTTGTGAGACACCCAAGTTTCTCCAGTGCTGAAGGAGCAGCTGGCTGTGCCTTGGGAATGTCTGTGTGTGCAGGAGCTTTGTAGACTTATTTGGGAAGCTGCTTCACAGGCACGGGTCAGCACTCCCACAGGCACTTCCGTCCTTCCCCTGTTGAGCAACACTGGTGTCTTTCTAAGAAATTGCAGTCCATTAGCCAATCCATCCGTGAAATGTGGAGCCTAGGCGTTGTCAGAAGGCTCCACCAAGCCCTGTGGAGCTGACTTGGTCTCTCTGGAGTGTGGATCTAACTCTGCTGGAGGGTAGCGGTGCTGGGAGCCTCCCGGTTGAGTTCAGTGCAGGCTCTGCACCTGACCCGTCACTGAGCCCTCTCCAAGCACAGCTGGAACTGGTAGTTTTCAGGGAGGTACGTGGAGTACCTGTTTGTCCTGATATCCAAATGTTCCTGCCAGGTTGTCTCAGGTGGTTTTGGGTTACAGTCTGGTTGAGTGCAACTTTTGTGGCTGAGGATCAATCTGCTAATTGTGAAATACAACACTTGTATATTTCTGCAGAGTCTCATAATAAGGAGATGTAATTTATGACAGCCACTTTCAACTTAACAGCTACTGTAAGTCAATACTGTCACCTGAATTTTTGGAGTTGGGGCATTTTCCCTTTGGCACCACACAGTGATGGTCCAGCAGCTTCAAGGTGAGCACCTGGAGATGGGTGACGGGGGAAGATTGGCAGAGCCCAGCCCCGCTGCCTTTCAGGGTCAGAACAAACCACTGCTTCAGCCAGAGTTCAGGGTATGAAAGGAGGAAAAGAAGACAGGGGAGCTGCAGCTCAGCCAACCTAGCTTTATTTCCTAGGGGAACAGGGGAACAAAAGCATTGCTCATAAACACTGAGAAGATAACAGCTACATGTACTTGCTGTGTATGGGCTGTGCCCAGCCCATTTGATTTGTCTCAGGTGGTTTAGCAGGTTAGGGATGAGGAGAGGCAGCAGATATTGTGCACCCTGCCTTTACTAAAGTGGGTTATACTTGTGGCTTCTCAGAATTCAGCTTGAGGTCTATGGTCCAGCCCAGTTTCTCAAACTGTACCTCAGTGCAGAGCCCTGTGGGGCTCCTCCTACTCTCAAAGTAAAAGAAGAGCTACAGTTAATCCTAGTTTTGTGTAAACATTTCCTTCTACACCCCAGCCATCAGGGGTGGTTAACCCTTTTGGAGCCACTCGAAATGCTCACATCCTGTTACTGCATCCTTCTTATTCCTGCAAGAGGAACTGGTCATGATTTTGACTGGAGGTGGTTGTGCTGTTTTATGGTTTTTGAAGGCATGAAATAAAGGCTTCTTGAGGCTCTCTATGCAAGCCCTTCCTGCAAGAGGCCTGCAGTCCACAGTGCAAGAGGAATTGATTTCTCAGATACTGTAAAATGAATATGAAATTGCCTGGAAAACCATTGCCAAGGGACTTGACAGTGGTTCACTGTTCAGCTGAAAGGATTTATCAAGTAAGTTCCTTGTTTTGGCTTGGATAAGGGAATAGAGAATGTACTTATTGCATTTGCAGACGGTACTGAGCTGGGAATGGATTCGAGAGCTTTGAAGAGCTGGATTAGAATCAAAATGAACTTGACAGCTTGACCAAATGGACCGAAAGAAATACGATGCAGCTCAATACAAAGAAATGCAGAGAGCTACACTTAGGTGAGAACAGTCGATTGCATGAAAATGGAACGGGAGGAGATGGTCTGGGTTGTGATTGGAACACTGCGTGAGCAGCAAGAGCCACGTGAGACCTAACACTGGTGACAGCAGGGTCATCCCTCCACTTCCAACTCCAGGCCGGTGTAGGTGGACTAATTGTGACCCAGTTCCTCAGCCTCCAAAGCAGTATGAGTTTGTGGGAAGGAACAGACGGCTTCAGCAGGGTTTCACATGAGGTTTTGCCTTTGTCTGCATTCGTGCCTTTGGTGCTGGAGCTCAGAACGGTTCCTCTGGGTTGAGATCGAGGTATTCTACCCCTCAAACTGAGCAAGCTGTGCAGAAAGCTTCTAGTGGCATTAATTGTCACCTGTCAGGTTTAACTGAGTCCTCCCACAGAGTTAGGCTCTGCATCTTGGCTCACCAAGTCTTTCCCTGTGGCTGGTGATGCTCAGGGTTTGCTGTCTGGACTGTGGCATCACAGCTTGTTTTAGGTCAGGAGGTTGCCAGTGCTAGATACAGCTCTTCACCACTTGCACCAAAGACAACTTACACAGCTCCTCTATAGTTTTCCTTCTCAGGAGTTAGTTCTTCAGCATTCTGCAGGTGATGGGGCTCAAGATTTTCCTCCTCAGGTGCTTGTTAAATCACCAAGACTCACAAATTACTCTTCAGAAAGCATAGCAGGAGAAGGAGGTGGACAGAGTAGCCTTGGGCTTTCCTTTTGGTTTTCAAGAGGAATTCTGGGTTACTATCTCTAGTTTTGTTGTGTAACTTCATTGTGGTTCAGCTTCTCTAGGTTTCTGTGTGCAAGATGAGTTAAACTACACAGGTTTTTAATCTTGCTCTGTAACATTGCAACTCAGCTTAAAACAAGTCATTGTGACACAGATGACATTCAAAACAAGCTAACAGCACAATGGGCTTTCATCTGCTGTAGTGGCCATCCAAGGGTTTTATGGATTTGACTCAGAACCCAGCATCATTTTAAATTAATTTTTCTTAGCCTTTTGCCATTTCTGTGTGTGGACAAAGCCTCATTTCTATGCACAGCAGGGCCGAAGCATCCAGACACTGGTTTTAGTCTAGACCCTGCTTCCTTACATGATTTTCTTAATGTATGGCTGTGCTGCCTTCTCTCCTCTCCTTATGTCTTTTGTCAGTGGCTGTTTTCAATTATCAGTTCTTTCCTTGTCTTTCAGCACTCGCTCGTTAGCACCCCCTGACATTTCCCAGCAGGTTCTCTAACAAACCCAGCTTCTGTCTAACCAGACCAAACTGTTCATTCCCACCTTGGGCATTGGGCTCTTCTGGAGGAGCAGCGTCCAGTACCAAATTGCCCTGAACTGAGGTCTGAAGATGGCAGTGCTCTCTGTGAAGGTGAAGCAGCAGTGTCTGTTCTGCTCTTGTATCCAGCCTGCAGCAGTTTCTGGGAAGGAATATGGTTATTGAGTTATCCTTGCAGCCGGTTTAGCCCAACCTGATTTTATCATAGGATCATCATATAATCTTCTGGTTGAAAAAGACCTTTGAGATCATCAGGTCCAACCATACCCATCCTCTGCTAAACCATGTCCTTCAAAAACTCATCTACCTGGTTTTTAAATACCTCCAGGGATAGTGACTCAGCCACCTCCCTGGGCAGCCTCTGCCAGTGCCTGAGAACCCTTTCAGTAAAGAAATCCCTCCTAATATCCCATCTGAACCTCCCCTGGCACAACTCATGGCCATTTCCTCTTGTCTTATCCCTGTCACTTGGGAGAAGAGCCCAGCACCCACCTCACCACAGCCTCCTTTCAGGCAGTTGTAGGCAGTGATGAGGTCTCTCCTCAGCCTCCTCCAAGCTGAACAACCACAGTTCCCTCAGCTGCTCATTGTAGGACTTGCTCTCCAACCCCTTCACCAGCCTTGTTGCCCTTCTCTGGATGCTCTCCAGCACCTCAATGTCCTCTTTTTTCAAGGCTGAAAAAGGCATTTCTGAGCACTCGCTGCTTCCTGCCAGAATAGAAGCTCAATGCCTCGAATTACCTTGGGAGACCAAACAACACAGCTTGTCTGCAACTTCAGATTGTCCCAGCTTTGATGTTTTGAACCCCACGTGCCCCTAACTATTGGGCTCCTGTTCTTCCTTGCGAGCCATCCATCAGGGCTGCAGCTTCCTGCATCTGCCGAGAGCTCCATTTATCCATAAACTCCCAAACGATTAATCTCATTTCCTAAAAGAAGCCGGACAACGTGCTTTTTCCTGGCTCTGGGAATTCTTACTTGGACATGGGACCCCTTCTTTTGTTTGGGGAGAAGCCAAGGTGGGTGGCAGCTTCCTGGCTATGAATCCTCTGTTTGTGTGTGCCTGGCTGCCCTACACGGCCCCGGAAGAGGCAATGATGGATGTTTGTGGAAGCGAGGGCCAAGCAGCTCCGAGATCCGGGCTGCTGGAACAGTGAGTGTATTATAGCTGGGAAAGGCAATTTCTCTGCCAAATTTCATTGTGCAAGAGGGGTTTTGTTTTTTTTTTTTTTCTTTAGACTTGCAAAGATTTTGTTTGTTCCTTCCTTTTTTTCACTTGTTCACTGAGACTTGGGAAGGAGGCTGCAGGACTGCAATGGAAATGAGCATTCGGCTCATCTGACTTGTGTTACCAGGATGGAGCTCTGCTGCACTCAGACGTCCAGCTCACGAGAAAGCAACCTGCTCCTGTATAATCATAGAATCATGGAATGGTTTGGGCTGGAAGGGACCTTAAAACCCATCCAGCTCCAGCCCCCTGCCATGGGCAGGGACACCTCCAGGCTGCTCAAGTCCCATCCAACCCAGCTTTCAACACCTGGTTTGGGGCAGCCACCACTTCTCTGGGCAACCTGGGCCAGGGCCTCCTCACACTCACAGGAAAACATTTCTTCCCAAGATTTCATCTCAACCTCCCCTCTTTTACCTTAAAACAATTCCCCCTCATCCTGTCCCTGCACACCAGCTTTCCTGGAGCCCCTTTCAGTCCTGGGAGGCTGCTCTAAGCTCTCCCTGAAGCCTTTTATTCTCCAGGCTGAATGACCCCAACTCTCTCAGCCTGTCCTCATAGCAGAGGTGCTCCAGCCCTTGAATCTTATTCGTGGCCTCTTCTGGACTCGCTCCAACAGACCCATTTCCTTCCTGTGATCATGCACCCTGTTGTTTTTTTTATACCTTGAACTCATTTTGATATATAATTGAGCTTAGGAAGCTGTGCTGTGCAGCAATGTTGTGTAGTGCTGGTAAAGCAAACACGGGGCTGCCTTTGGGTGTGATACTGAATAAGGGATTTCCTTGCATTCCCTGCAGAAGAGAAGGAACATCTGTGTGAGGAGGAATGGTCTTGTCACAATGGTGGGTTTAGGGTGCAGAGTTTTCTCAGAACATTATTATGAAACGGTTCAGTAAAGACCACATAGACCTTCTGAAATAAAATTCCTTTCCTTTTCCCAGCTGCCAGGAACACCTCCCTTCCTGTTCTTGGAAAACAAGGGCCTGGTTAAAAGGCTGAGCAAACAGGGCTGACATCCTCTGAGAAACATTATAAGGCTTTGCAGTTAATATGCTGTAGGATGTTGTATCATCAGCTTCTGTAACTCCTTGTGCCTGGCTGAAATAGCCTTCCAGCTACAGGAAGAAGATATCCAGAGCCTGTCTCGGAGGTGACAAGAGAATATTCCTCTAGGCTGTGGAGCACTGGAGACCTGAGAAAGCGTGTAAATCCATCTCCTGTTTGTGTTTACTTCCTGCTGAAATTGGAGGGTGAAGAATTGTAGGTAGAACCTCTCTGCTGCTTTTTCAACCATTGCATGGAAGGCAGTGGAGCAGGAGGTCTCTTTAGCCGATAGCAGGAGATGGCCAGATGCTTGAGGATGGGCAGGATGGAGTTTCTTCCTGTGTTCAAGAGGGCCCTGTTGGCTTGCTTAATTTTGACCTATTGCAGCAAGTTTCATAATCATCATCTGTCTTGAAAGCGCTGTCTGCTGTGGTCTGCTGGCTTCACAGTTCTCCCTTTCCCCTCCCACAATGCAAAACTCCCTGTGTGGCTCCTCTGCGCTGGCTCAATCTTGCCCTTCGTAGATAGTCCTGCAGGGCTGAAACTGGCTGTTGGTGCAGTGCTTGCCTTGCTGAGGCCCTCGGGTGCTGCTGTACTGAGGGTGATTATGGATGACAGCGGTCCTGCTGGCTTGGGCTTGGCCTGCCTGAGAGATAGCAACTCAGAACCCTGGTCCAAGCTGTGGAGCTGCAGAGCTCTACCCTTGCCAGGTGTGACACCTTGGGCTGCTCGCTGGCAGGGTGCTCTTTTGAAAGGTAGCAGGTGTCTTATTCCTTGAATCAAAGGTGTGAAAATCAGACAGCATCTTCTTGCCTCACTGGGGTCAAATTGTAAGTGTGTCAGAGGAGTTCCAGAGGCTGCCCAAACTCTAGGCACAGCCCACTTTGTGATGGACCATGAACGCCTCAGGAAACAAACTGCCTGTGTGTGCAAGGAGTAGGAGATGTTTTGGGGGAGCTCCAGGGTCTTCTCTTCCTCCAGTGCTGACCTGCTGGCTTTTTGATGGCTTTAAGGGTGTTCTGCAGGGTGGGTGAGGGAAGGGAGATGGATTTATTACATGGCTTTCCATGACGGAGTTGGTGCATCATAGTTAAAGACACTGAAGTGTGTAATTACAATGATTGTGGTTGCTAAAAACCACCTAACAAAACTACAATAAAACACTGGTTTGAAATACAGTCACTTTCTGTGTATTATTGTAAATCATAATGAATTTTTACAAGTGTTATTTTCCATTAATATAAGACAATTCCAAAAAAAACCCAAGGATTGCCTTTAGAAAATTGCTGCGTGAAGCCCATGGAGGAGAGGGCAGTCTTGGATTCCCTGGAGGCTGGCTCTGTTGTGGTCAGCCAAAGGGTGTTTTGGGCCTGGTGTGGATCTTGAAAAGAGTTCTCTATATTCATTGTTTATCAGATACTGCAAGCATGCTTGGATTCTTTGGGGTGTGATACAGAGGTTGGCGGGGCAGCGCTGGTCACCGTAACGCGGCCGAACCGAGATGCTTCCTCTACTCCAAGTGGCTGGAAGATCCCATGACCCCAGGATGCTTTTTCCTCAGCACCAGAGGCTGGGTGGGCTCGTTGTGAAGTTCTGCTCGTGAGGTGGTCTGGGTGTAGGTTTTAGCCTGGCTCGAGCAGCGTGCGTGCGCGTAATCCCGACATCTCTGCTGTGCTGCAGGCGGTTGCTGTGGCTCCGACGTGAAGCAGTACGTGTACGGAGGCTGGGCCTGGGCGTGGTGGTGCATCACCGACACCCAAAGGTAAGGAGATCCCTGCTGTCTCTGGGTTTAGAGTTAGGCAAAGCCATCCCACTGTAGCTGTCAGCAGTGTCTTTAGGAACGCGGGACTGGAAAGCCATGGATGAGCCCAGCCGGCTGCCCTTGGCTGGGAGTGCCTGGCTTGCGGCGCTGTGAGCAGCAGGAAGGGGCAACGTGTGCCCACTGTAGAGCTTGGAACGTGGGGAATGTAGGGCCATTCACAGGCACACAGACTCGTAGAATCATGGAATGGTCTGGGTTGGAAGGGACCTTACAGCCTATCCAATTCCACTCCCCTGCCTTGGTCAGGGACACCTCCCACTGGATCAAGGTGCTCAAAGCCCCATCCAACTTGGCCTTGAACACCTCCAGGGATGGGGCAGCCACCACTTCTCTGGGCAACGTGGGCCAGGGTCTCTCCACCCTCACAGGAAAACATTTCTTCCTAAAATCTCATCTCAATCTCCCCTTTTTCAGCTTAAAACCATTCTGTTCCTGCACTCCCTGATCAAGAGCCCCTCCCAGCTTTCCTGGAGCCCCTTTCAGTCCTGGGAGGCGGCTCTAAGGTCCCCCTGGAGCCTTCTGTTCTCCAGGCTGAACAACCCCGACTCTCTCAGCCTGTCCTCGTACGGGAGGTGCTCCAGCCCCTTGATCATCCTTGTAACCTCCTCTGCACCCACTCCAACAGTTCCATAACCTTCTTATGTTGGGGATTCCATCCATCCTTCGCCTTGAGTAGCGGGGCTGAGGTTCCCCAGGATCCTGCAGGCTGTAATCCTGTCACTTCAGGCTTACTTGACAGGAAATAATGACCTGCAAAATCAGATTGCAGGCTGGGGGATTTCTGTGCTGACTTTGTGTGGGCACAGCTGGGATCACAGCACAGAGAAAAAGGAAGAGAAGTGCCTTGCTTTCAGTAAAACACTTTTCAAACGGCCTCTTTGTCCTCACCCCTCCTCAAACCCGAGGCAATCAGGGGTTTATTTCCTTTTTGCTTGCTTTTTATTGAAGTGAACCCACCAAGCTGAGAGCGCCGCAGCCTGGCTGGTCAGAGTGCTTCTTCCTGTGCTGCTGGAATCAGTGAGTGCTGAGGAAGGGCAGAGCCCTGCTCTCCTCCGCCACTGCCTTTGCAGCGCTCTGCAGCTACGAGGCTCTCTCAGAGGTGCTGGGCAGCGGGGACGCCGGGCTGGCTCATCCATGAGTTCACAGGAGGAGCTGATTTCAGCCCAGTGTGGCCCAAATCCTCACCCCTTCCTGCTCCTCAGGTCTCTGTTTCTAAAGATGTGCTGACTGCTGTCACCTTGGGAGCAAACATTGCTCCTGTTTTAAACCACGGGATTTCTTTTCTCTCCTTTTCCTCAGTCGTGGATTTTGCCTGCTGCTTCTTAACTGCTCTGAACTAATGTTGTGATAGTGCTGCTGTCCTGCTGGTGTGGCTCTTTGTCTTTAGGATCTGTGGGAATGCTACTCTAACACCTCCTTCGTGCTCACCAATGCAGGGTTCCTCCATCCGTGTAACTGAAAATAATAGGGAAAAAGGATAAAGACGTGACTTTCAGGTTTTTGCACTGAGT
This sequence comes from Tapera naevia, assembly GCA_033556795.1. NCBI lineage: Eukaryota > Metazoa > Chordata > Aves > Cuculiformes > Neomorphidae > Tapera > Tapera naevia. Next base: position 147,117 of record JAUMJJ010000859.1, on the reverse strand, counting down.
GATGGCCAGAGGTTGTCGTTAACCCTTACTGCCTGATCTTGTCACCTCTTTTCCCTGTCCCTGTGTTGCCACCAGCAGACACAGCCTTGCTCTCCTCGCTCTGCGGGTCACGCCGTGCCGTGGCTGCTGTGCACAGGGGGTCCAGGCAGCTTCCACGGGGCCCTGGCTGCTGCTGCCATTGGCTCACGGTGCCTCTCGGGTCCTCTCCCAGGTGTGGGTACTCGGGTTGCTCCATCTGCATGAAGAGGTCTCAGCTAACACCTCACCTGCGGCCTTAGTCGGGGCTCTCCAGCCATGCTCCTACGAGGTGGGATGGGAGGGAAGGGCCCAGGTGGTGGGCTCAGTGTTTAAGAACTGTGTTTGATCCAGACAGGCTTCATTCCTGAATTTTTGGGAGGCATTTCATTTGGAGAACTCTTAATTTGAACAAAGGGTTTCTGCTCCTCCTCTTGTAGTGCGAGAAGCCCAGAAACAGCACAGGACCTTGACCTGCCGTGTGAAGGAGATAACAGATGTATTTGGGAGGCTGACTTGTTAAGTTAAGCAAAGGCTGAGTCCAGTGCCAAGAACTGCTTGCCAGGATAAGCTGTTATGTGATAGAGATCTGTGAATTATTTAGCAAACAGGGCTCAGACAGGACTGCCAGCACCCAAACCAATATTTTGTGTTAAGATCTCTACCCCAGTTCGTGCCATGGGATATGGGGCTTAGTTCTCCCTTTGAGAACAAAGCCTTTCCCAAATACCATAAGCTGTGCCATAGATGGAGTCTGCTGTGTTAACATAAAGAGCAAGGCAGATTTCCTTCTCCAAAATTAGGACATCCTTTCTGGAACTGCCCATGCTGCAAGCAGGAGAGGCAACAGCAATTGTGTTGCTGTCAGCGGCATCCCGCCAGGTAGCACCAACCTGGGAACAAATGGAACAGTTAGAGCTGGCAGGGTGCTGGGCTCTTAGCCTGCTGCAACCCTGAGGACTGGAAAAAAGAAGGGAAAAAAAATGCTGCCCCTGTTAAAGGGTCAGAAATAAAAGCAAGGAGAGAGATAGCTTGGTCTTATGTGCCTCTGGGAAACGAAGCGGTATTATTCAGCTTCTCAGGACACCTTCATTGAATCATAGAATGGTTTGGGCTGGAAGGGACCTTAAAGTCCATCCAGTTCCGTGGGCAGGGACACCTCTCACTAGACCAGATTGCTCAAGACCCCATCCAGTCTGGCCTTGAGGTATCTTGGAGTCACTTTTCTCATCAACCTCTCAGCCAGGGTCCCTGGCCTTTTTACTTTTCTGGCCCCTCTTAAATGTGGGCATAGAATCACCTAAATTATTACAAAAAGGATATTCCTCTGTGTGGAGATCACCCCAACAGAGAATTCCAGCTGTCTCCAGCATGGCAGTCCAGGTGGGATACATGGTTTAGTTTCACCTGTGGTGACTTCCAGGACGCAGGGTGGAGATGAGGCCCTCTTCCCCTCATTCAAAGAAACAACCTGATGCTGTAAACTCCCTCCTGTGACCAGGGAATCTGGTCTGGTCCAGGATTATGGAGCCCTCGGAGCGGGCAGTGGGAGAAGGGCAAACGGAACAGGGAAAAGGTGAAACCTGCAAGTCTCGTCTGTCCTTTACGATGAGTGTCTCACTCTCTGATAACTGCTTTGTGTATTTGCTGTCCTACCCTTATTCCTTGCTGCTCAGACTGTCTTTGGAGGTTATGACCATCCTCTGTCGCTGTGAGAATATTGAGACGTCGGAGGGGGTCCCACTGTACGTAACAGGGGTTGCACAGGTAATACTCCACCAGCTTCCTAACATCTTGTCTGTTTGTCCCTCTGTTTGGAGCAGCAGCAACAGCAGCAGCAGCAGCAGAATAACATAAAAACTAATGGTTTTCTAAGGGGACAACTGAAATCTCAATACCCTCCTCTCCTTCCCCTCCTCCGGCACTTGCCCAGGGGTGCACTCCATGGTTTGTAGGTAATGCAGACAGATGCATCCTTGGCAAATTCCAAATTCTGCATTGCTGTACTGGCTCCTTCTGATAATGCTGCAGGCAGTGGCTCCAGCTGTAACCCTTTCCTTGACAGTACTGTGTCCTTTGGTGGAGGGCAGAAGGGCATCTGCTTTTGCATGGAGCCATAAGCGGGCCAGGCTGGGTTCTGGACAGGATTTGGGGCCGGTGAGAAGGCAGGTTTTGTGTTGTTTCAAAAGGAAATCTGTACATGTGTGGGTAAATTGCAACTTGTACCTGGCTCTGCAGTTTTGGATGAGACTTTCCACTCAACCCTTCTTCCTCCACATGGAGCCCAGTGCCTGTTCTGGATGTTGTCACATTTGAAAGTACAGCATAGAGACCTCTGGTGAGTTGTGTACGGGTGTAACAGTAATTGCCAGACAGCCCTGTGACTCGCTGGCTAAGCAGCAGCACAGCATTGGAATTGAATTCAAAGGATAGATGAGGCCTGCAGAAGGCTGGAATCCTGCGCTGGCTGATTAAAGCTGTGAATGCATATGGCCAAAAAAAAAAACCCTGTGCGCAGCCTGGCCGGTGGGATCTGCTCTGTCAGCTCCCGGGTTGGGTGCCAGTTTAATTAGGACAGTGGCCAAGGCAGGCAGGAGTTTGCAGATTTAGGTTGCAGCACTTCCAACCAGCCCTGGAGCGACTCGGGGCACGCGCAGCAACCCGGTGCAGCCCCTTCGTGGTTCAGATGTTGGACCTGTGATCGCTGCCACAAGCTCTCTGCCCTCTGCTGACTCCCAGTGCCTTTTTGGGTTCTTGTGGCTGACACAAGAGCCAAGCTGTGCTTCCTGAAGCAGAACCTGCCATGGCAAAGCATGTCTCTTGTTCTACCAGACAATGACCTACAGGTTGGTCTGGCCAAAGGACCTCGAGTCCACCTTGGGTGATTGCAAAAGCTGTGGAGCTGCAGGATCTGTTCCTGGGTGCCTAATACCAAACAGATGTGGCCTTAAGGAGCTGGAGACTCGCTTGTGTCTGCCTTTGGGTCACAGGACGTAGGGGAAATGGAGGGAGAGGTGAACCAGATCAGGGGGTTAGGTCTGTGTTAATGCTAACCCAGCGAGGGGCAAAGGCAAGGCTGCTCCTTGCAGCATCAGCACCAGGGTTTGCCAAGCACTGGGGCTTCTGCAGGGGTGGGTGGGAGCATCCCTGGTCCATGCTGTGCTTTTAAAGCAGTGGCACCAGCCAGCGAGAGCACCCGTGCCCTGGCTTTGGGCAGCGTGGCACAGCGAGCCTCTGTCAGAGGGCTCTTTGGGGTCCCAGAGCTGATGGCTTTCTGGCCAGCTCCCTAGCCTAGCAGAAGGGAAAGGGTCACCAGTCATTTCCAGCCTGGCTGCCAGCCTTTCTCTGCTGATAAATTGCCTTTAAGCGTTATCTGAAAATCTATTCCTTGGCAAAAGCAACTGGTCTGTAGCCACAGACGCAGCCCCTTGGCTGCATCCTGCGCCTGTCTTGCATTACCTGTGATGAGTGCAGAACTTAGCCCGGGGCAGGAGATGTGAGGGGAAGAGCTGAGTGTGTTTTACCTGGAAACGTGCAAATATTTTACGTTTTTTGGCAGGATTTCCCTAGAGATAATGACGTTACAGCCCAGGTGTGAGGACGTAGAGACGGCGGAGGGGGTAGCTTTAACTGTCACAGGTGTGGCACAGGTACAGTAACTCCAAACCATCATTTCAGGAATGCATGTCTCTAACTTCCATCTGGTTTTCCCCCTTAAGAGGTTCCTGTTATCCAGGAACAGAAGCCAACTGCTCCAAAACAAGTTCTTGTACAAAACCACACTGTCCTCATTTGTTCAATCACAGTACAGTATGTCCCGTGTTATGAAGGGGGTTGTGACCTCTCCTCTCCTCCCTAAAATCATTCCTCTTTTTCTCGTGTCTCATTTGTCCACGTGTGCAAATGAGGTGGTGTTGGGGGGTGACTTGATCAATTTGTGAAACCCTGATGCACTGTGGTGCCCTTGGAGCTCTGTGTGACCCTGCAGGACCGAGCCATTTGCTCCTGAGATGCTATCAAGTGTTATGTTGTTTTGGATTATTATTATTAGCACGTGGACCTTGTTATTCTTCACGGTGAGTTAAAGTTTAAATAAATAACTCAGTCCCTCTGGGCACTAAAATCTGTGTGTAAAACTCCTGGCTTGAATTGAATCTTGATTCTCACAAGCCTTCTTCCCACATGAAAGCCAGCTCTTGCTGCTTATGATGGTAAACCTAAACACCTGCATTTCTTGGACTGTGAGGTCTAATGCCCAGGTACAGAGTTTGTTGTTGTGACCAGGTTCTGCCTTGGGGAGGAAAATCATGGAATCATGGAACAGTTTGGGTTGGAAGGGACCTTAAAGCCCATCCAGTTCCAACTCCCCTCACGCACATCTCATAAATCTGTACAGTTTTGCTTCTGTATTTGAAAAAAGGTATTTGGAAAAGGTATTTCTGTGAAGCCAGCCTTCCTTTCTGATGCAGTTTTGGGGCATCCTTCCACTGCCAGTGTCCTGGGCTGAGTGGTGCTTGCTAGCAGAAGGCTGGATCATCAGGTGCCTTGATTTAAAAAAGTAGCTCCCAATTCATCTCATTCATGTTATCCTCTCTCCTCCCTGTTCATTTTTTTCACTGATGGTTAGTTTTAAAGGTTTAGGGTTGTGAGGTGCAAGGCATTTCCATGCAGAAAGCAGGCTTGAGGCAGCTGGGGTTACCTTAATTTTGCAGAAGTACTTTCAGGGCAAACATTTTGCTTTTAAGAGCTTGTGCAAAAAGGAAAAAAGGCAAACAAATTGTTACTAGAGAAATACTTTTTAAAGTGTTTGCTGTAATAATAGAAGTGCTTATTGTCCTTAATAATAACAGAATCATAGAATGCTTTGGGTTGGAAGGGACCTTAAAGCCCACCCAGTTCCACCTCTTGTCATGGGCAGGGACACCTCTCACTGGATCAGGGGGCTCAAAGCCCCATCCAACCTGGCCTTCAACACTTCCAGGGATGGGGCAGCCACCACTTCTCTGGGCAACCTGTGCCAGGGCCTCCCCACCCTGTGAAGAATTTCTTCCTAATGTCTGATCCAAATCTACCCCCTTCCAGTTTAAAGCCATTCCCCCTCGTCTTATCACTACAAATCCTTGTAAAAAGTCCCTCACAGCTTTCCTGTAGCCCCCTTCAGGTGATGGAAGGCTGCTATGAGGTCCCCCCGGGGCCTTGTCTTCTCCAGGCTGAACAAGCCCGACTCTCTCAGCCTGTCCTCATAGCAGAGGTGCCCACTACACCAGGCTGCTCAAGACCACATCCAACCTGGCCTTGAACAACCTCCAGGGAGGGGGCTGCTCCACAGCTTTCCTGGGCAACCTATTCCACCCTTATTGTGAAGAATTTCTTCCTAATGTCCTTAATAAGTCCTTAATAAGGATGCTGTTCTTTTTTTTTGAAGAGAGCTGTAAGGAGTAGCCTCCCTCCTGCCTTGGCTGGGTGCTTGGGGTGCTGCTGCCTTAGGCCACACTGGGCTTCCTATCCTTCTGTAAGTTTTTTTCTGAGCCTCAACCTAATTGGATTGTCTCTGCTCACCCCTGGCTGTGGTTGCAGCTGGCTGGAGCTGGGTGCAGCACTATCAATCCTCCAGATGGGATTGTTTTATGGAAGCTCTCTGATTCCCTGCCAGCTGAACTCTCTCTCCGATGCGGATGACATTTAAAGAAGCACCAAGTGTCGCAGTGCCCGGGTCTGAGACACTGGAAACAAACTGAGCGTGAATTGCTCAGCTCTGGTTTGGTTTGTGCAACCTTTGCATTGTAGGTTGACACCTGTGTTCAGTGCATAGCCAGGCTCCTTTGGCCTCTCCAGGGTTTATGGGTGCACGCAGGCTGCTGGCAGACTTTATTCCCAAAGGCTGAGTCCTTCCTTACTCCCATTAGGTGCTGCAGGGACTCCTTTAACGGACATCCCGTTGGGTGGGGGTTGTTCAGAGAGGTGGAATTGCTGGCAGATGCACACCAGGAATGTTGCTGCTGAGTCCTAATTGGTTTTGTGTTTGCAAAAAGCTCTCAATTGCTGTGAGATGAGCCTTGTGCAGGGCCCACGCTCCCGGGTGCTGCTGCGTGAGCAGCTCTCACAGCTCCTCCTTCTGTAGAATTGTAGAATCCTTAAGGTTGGAAAAGACCTCTAAGCTCATCCAGTCCAACCTTCAGCCCAGCCCCACTATGCCAACCAAACCATGTCCTGAAGTAGTACATCTACATGCTTTTGAACTCTTCTAGGGATGGAGACTCCACCATGCCCTGGGCACCCTCTGCCAGGGCTTCACCACTCTTTTGGTGAACAATTATTCCCAATATCCAATCTAAACCTCCCTGGCACAACTTAAGGCCATTTCCTCTCATCCTATCACTTGTTACTTGGGAGAAGGAAGAAGCACCCACCTTGGTCCAGCCTCCTTTCAGGGAGCTGCAGCGAATGATGAGGTCTCCCCTCAGCCTCCTCTTCTCCAGGATAAGCAGCCCCAGGTCCCTCAGCTGCTCCTCATAAGACTTGTTCTCCAACCCCTTCCCCAGCTTCATTGCCCTTCTCTGGATGTGCTCCAGCCCCTCAATGTCTTTCTTGGAGTGAGGGGCCCAAAACTGAACCTGATGTTCATGGTGCAGCCTCACGAGCACCAAGTATAGAAGGTGCTCACTGCTGGCCTGGGGTGCTGTGTCCTGGTCCCATAAGGAGCTTAGAGAAGGCAAAGAGGATTGTCACACTTGCTTGAGTTCCAGTGTAGGGTTTTAACTGGGAGACCCAGCCTGAGAAGCAAAGATAGGAAATGGACTCAGCCCAGGTCAATGTTTCATCTCGTTACTAGGGGTAGGGTGGTGGCAGCTGGGTCTTGCTCAGCTCACCACATCTAACGTGGTCCACCTCTGGTCCCCGTAGAGGGTGGTGGCCGGTCCCAGTTGTCCTGCCCTCTGGCAGTGCCAGGGACAGGTGCTGCTGCTTGGCTGCAGGATCATTTCAGACTTGTGGGCTCTCAGAACAGGCTTCCTCAAGATGTAGTTGTGTTGTTTTTCCCAGGAGTTCAATGCTGGAAAGTGGTCTTGTAGGTGGCAGGATGAGGCCTGTAGGCTGTGAACCCATCAAGGGTGTGCACTGGGACCCTTGGAGGGCCCCTGCGCTGCGCCTGAAGCTTTGGAGGTCTCAGCCAGGACCATGCTGGCATTGCAGGTCCAGCCAGAGCCCTTGGGGCAGGATGCAGAGTGCCTCATGGGACTGGAGGCACTGCCCAGCCCAGATGTCTCCATGAGAGGGTGCTGTGGGACCTGCTCAGCGCCCAGAAGCACTGGTATGGCCCTGCTCTCTTCTCCAGTGCTGCCAGACACCCAGATGTCCCTGTGCCCTGGCTTTGCCCAAGCCCTCAGGCTGGACCTGGCCACCAGGAGCTGTCGCCTTGGTGGGTTGTAGCTCCATAAGTGCACATTGCCACGGCCTAATGTATCTGATAGGGATTCTTAGCCCAGTTTGCCCTTGAAAATCAACCCTATGACTGGCAGGACCGCCTTAAAGACGCTGGCTTGTCTGGATCTGGAGGTGCTTTTACATCTGGCTGTGACTGTGGGAGGTGACAGCAGTGCTGGGGTGGCTGTGTCCCTCCTCCAGAGATCATTCCAAGACTGGTGGTGTGGAGCAGGACACCTGGGTCCTGGCCATGGCACACTGGGATCACTACAAAGGGCATCTGGAAGCTCCCAGCCACAAGCTGGACAAACCAATGTCCTGCAGCCACCTCGTCTCACCTCTCATTGCAGGGAATGCCGAATGGAGTCGCTGTTCCCAAGCTGCTCCTTGGGCGTTTCGGACTCTTCCTTGTTCTCTGCCTTTCCCATATCATAAAAATTATTTCTAGTGAAGGAGGAAGAGAGAGGTAACGAGGTGGCTTTTGGCCAGGGGGAGTAATAGAAAGCCCTCTCCTCCCAGGTCTGGTATTGTTGCAGTGGCTGAACTGGTAGGTCAGGGCTCTTTGGTAGAGCTGTTCATCAGGTGAGACTTGCAGGGCCAGGTTCTGTCCCCACGTCACCCAGAGTGGGGTTTGGAAAGGCATCTGCACGGACGCTGGCGCTGCAGCAGGGCTGCCCCAGCAGTGAGCCTGGTCTGGGGGCCCTGGCTCCACGTGGTGACAGCTCAATGTGGTCCCTCAGAGCATTGGGAGCAGGGGGGTCTGGCAGCCTGGTGGTGGTACTGCTGCTTCTGCTGCTGCTGCTGCTGCTGTTGGGTGCCTGTCCCTCTTTGGACAGGCGCTTCCAGTCCCTTTGGGTTTGTTTCCTGTTTCTAGGTGAAGATAATGACTGAGAAGGAACTCCTGGCTGTGGCCTGCGAGCAGTTCTTGGGGAAGAACGTGCAGGATGTGAAGAACGTGGTCCTTCAGACACTGGAGGGGCATCTGCGCTCCATCCTAGGTGAGGAGGAGCTGATGCTTTCAGGGCATCTTGACCAGCTTTCTCTGCTGGCTGGTCCCAGCACTATCGCTGCCACTGCAGCAGCCACCACCAAAGATGCTGAGGTGACATCTTAGGTTGTTCCTCCCCTACAGCAGCTCCTGCTGCGTGGCTGTGTGTTGTGATAAATGAGTTTTCAGTGTCTGCACCAAGAGATGCCTTAGTCCCCATGGGTTGCAGGTGGCACGTGTGCATGGTGGTTGTGCTTGAGACAGATGTTGGTGCACATTGCAGGGTCTGGGCGTAAGATTGCACCCTTGTGCCCAGGCCTGAAGAAATGAAGGGCAATGAGGATGTTGCTGAGCTTAGACCTTTGTGTGTTATTTCTTCCAGATAAAGGGCTTTGCCTTCCTTCCCTCTGCAGGTACCCTGACAGTGGAGCAGATCTACCAGGACAGGGATCAGTTTGCCAAGCTGGTGCGGGAGGTGGCAGCCCCCGACGTGGGTCGAATGGGTATTGAGATCCTGAGCTTTACCATCAAGGTACGCCCAGACACAGGTGCTGGAGCACCTGGCAGAGCTGTAGGAGCTGCACAGCAGAGCCTGGCCCTGGCTCCTCTGCTGCCTGAAAGGCTCTGGCTCAGTCCCCTCCTGGGATTTCCATGACAGAGTGTCCTGTGTCCAGGCAGCTGGGTGAAGAGCACCCAGTAGCTCGTGGAGAGACGATGCTGGGAGAGCCCTCCTCTCCCTGTCACGCCTGTTTGGCAGCAGGCTGGCAGGGCTCTTTCTGACTGCACAAATGGGGAAGGGAGCGAGGTGGAGTCGCTGGTTTGAAGTGGTTCTGATTTCTCTTCCCCTCTCCAGGATGTCTATGATAAAGTGGATTACCTGAGCTCCCTGGGAAAGACTCAGACGGCCGCTGTCCGAAGGGACGCAGACATCGGTGTGGCAGAAGCCGAGCGAGATGCCGGCATTCGAGTGAGTCAGGAGACACGCTGGGCTTCCCTGGAGCAGCTGGGCTGGCTCTGCTTGCACACCCTGGAGCTCTGCTTTCTCCTTCCTCTCCGCAGGAGGCAGAGTGCAAGAAGGAAATGCTGGATGTCAAGTTCATGGCAGATACCAAAATAGCAGAATCCAGACGGGCTTTTGAGTTGCAGAAAGCTGCCTTCACCGAGGAGGTCAACATGAAGGTGAGAGATGTCCCCCAGCCCACCACTATTCACTGGCTGGTTCCCCATGGTATTGGTAGATCTGGGACTTGCCAGCTTCCTCCTGCTGCTTGTGTTAGGAGAGCTGGAGGTGGAGAACCCAGGTTTCTCTGGCTGGTTCCTGATGGTATTGGTAGCCTTGGGACTTGCCAGTTTCCTTCTCCTGCCTGTGTTAGGAGAGCTATGGTGGAGAACACAGGTTTCTGTGTCTGCTCCTTGCAGCAGATTCCTCTCCTGTTTGCAACAGTTAGGAAGGACTAGGAGGAGGTGGAAAGATGAGCAGGGTCTTCTGAGCTGAACCCACAGCTGGCTGGACTCAAGTACTGTGGGAACAGTGCAGAGGGAAGGATGGCAAGTGCAGCTCTGAGGATAGGGACCTCACCTCTGGGTGGAGGATTGGTCCAGAGCAGGAGCCACATCTGGTTTCAGGGCCTGCAAAGGGTCCTTGTATCTGTGCACAGGAGACCATGACCAGGACCCCTTCTCCTCCCTTCTCCTCCCTTCTCCTCCCTTCTCCTCCCTTCTCCTCCCTTCTCCTCCCTTCTCCTCCCTTCTCCTCCCTTCTCCTCCCTTCTCCTCCCTTCTCCTCCCTTCTCCTCCCTTCTCCTCCCTTCTCCTCCCTTCTCCTCCCTTCTCCTCCCTTCTCCTCCCTTCTCCTCCCTTCTCCTCCCTTCTCCTCCCTTCTCCTCCCTTCTCCTCCCTTCTCCTCCCTTCTCCTCCCTTCTCCTCCCTTCTCCTCCCTTCTCCTCCCTTCTCCTCCCTTCTCCTCCCTTCTCCTCCCTTCTCCTCCCTTCTCCTCCCTTCTCCTCCCTTCTCCTCCCTTCTCCTCCCTTCTCCTCCCTTCTCCTCCCTTCTCCTCCCTTCTCCTCCCTTCTCCTCCCTTCTCCTCCCTTCTCCTCCCTTCTCCTCCCTTCTCCTCCCTTCTCCTCCCTTCTCCTCCCTTCTCCTCCCTTCTCCTCCCTTCTCCTCCCTTCTCCTCCCTTCTCCTCCCTTCTCCTCCCTTCTCCTCCCTTCTCCTCCCTTCTCCTCCCTTCTCCTCCCTTCTCCTCCCTTCTCCTCCCTTCTCCTCCCTTCTCCTCCCTTCTCCTCCCTTCTCCTCCCTTCTCCTCCCTTCTCCTCCCTTCTCCTCCCTTCTCCTCCCTTTTTTCTTCAGACTGCAGAGGCCCAGCTGGCCTACGAGCTCCAGAGCGCCCGGGAGCAGCAGAAGATCCGCCAGGAGGAACTGGAAATCGAGGTGGTGCAGCGCAAGAAGCAGATTGATGTTGAAGAGAAGGAGGTGCTCCGGATGGAGAAGGAGCTGACAGCCACTGTGAAGCAGCCGGCCGAGGCTGAAGCCTATCGTATCCAGCAGATCGCCGAGGGAGAGAAGTGAGTGAGCGCGTGAGCCAGGGGGAGAGGGACCAGCCCTGAACCCGGCTGCACGCTGGGCTGGGAGCAAAGCGGGCTCTCTGCCCGGCAGACGCGTGGCTCTCAGAGGGAGGGAAGCCTTGCTGGGAGCACTGCAGGGATCTGGGCTGCTGGAGGGCTGCGTTTCCCTTTGCAGGGTGAAGCAAGTCCTCCTTGCTCAGGCAGAGGCAGAAAAGATCCGCAAGATTGGAGAAGCAGAAGCCTTTGTGATCGAGGCCGTCGGGATGGCGGAAGCCGAGGGGATGAAGCTGAAAGCTGAAGCACTCCAGAAGTACGGAGAGGCTGCCCGGCTGGCTCTGGTGCTGGATGCACTGCCCGAGGTGAGGAGGGAGCAGCTTCCCCTTGCTCCGGGCAAGTGATGGGGAGTTCCCAGGCTGGACCAGATCTCCTGGGGGCACAGAGAGGCCTCACGAGCTTGGCCAGCAGGCTGGTGAGCAGCTCCTTGGCTCTCTGCTCATCCCACCCTCCTTCCCTGCCTCCCCAGATCGCTGCCAAAGTGGCTGCTCCCCTCTCCAAAGTGGACGAGATCGTTATTCTCAGCGGAGAGAGCGGCAACACGACGTCAGAGGTGAATCGCCTGCTGGCCGAGATCCCCGCCTCGGTGCGCGCCATCACCGGGGTGGATCTCACAAAGGTGAGCTGGGCGCTGGCACCTGGCGATTCCTGCAGCTCTTGGGGCACAGGGACTTGCCTGACATCCTTTAGACACCTCAAGAGCCCCTCCTTCCTCAGACCTAACAGCTTCTCTCTTCCCCTCCTACAGATTCCCCTGATCCAGAAAGCCACTGGGACCCAGGCGTGAGGCCGGCCAACCCAAAGCTAGTGAAGATCACTCCCTGTTATGCACTCAGACATCAACTGCCTTCAACACGTGGGAATTCCTTTTATATCAAAGACAATCAGAGTTTCATTTTTAAGCTCTGGTGCCTTATTTTGTAGGGCCAGAAAGTTGCATGTCCAATCAGCTGCTTTTTTTTTTTTATTACAAAGGGTTGGAGAGGGTTTATTTTGTACCTAACTGTGTATTGTATTAGCCTGGAGTTTGGATCCAGTCCTCAGTTACAACTGGCAGCTTGTCTGTTGTTGCAATCCCTGTGCCTTGTTGTTCTCTGTCCCTCAGGCGCTCACCCAGAGCTCAGAGCAGAGGCTCAGTGGGATGAGGAGCGTTGGAGTGGGGAGAGGTAGGAAGAGAACACCCAGGACCCACTTCCTCTGAGCTCCCTGCCCTCCCGCAGCGACCCTCCTGGGCACTGCCCAAGCTCAGCCTCTGCCCAGGAGCTCTTTTTGGGGCTGGCTTTTGCCCCTTGGAGCCTCTCTCTGTGCAGTGCCAGCAGTCCTGCCCAGCTGAGCTTCCCAGAGATGGCCATGTCAGGCACTGCCTGTTCGGGCTGCTCCACTCCCATGCTGCCTTCCCTCTTGGAAGTTTCCTCCTGGGATCTGGAGGTGAGAGAGCTCAGGGTGGGAGGGAGCCCAGCTCAATCTTGGTGAGGCCCCACCACCAGGAATGCCAAAGCCACTCTGTCCTCCCAGAGGGAGGCGAATCTGCTGAGGCCGCTGTCCCCAATTGCTGTGGTACATTTTGACCTCCATGACTACTGAAGCCATGGGTCAGAGGGACACAGGGGACCAGGCAGGGTGCTACAGTGGGGACAGGTTTCTCCAGCTCCATGGCCTGTACAGCTGGCTGGGGACCAGTGCTCCTGCAGCTACTGCCATGAGCCTGTGACTATGCCACCAGGGGATGCCCAAGGAGGTGGCACTGAAGCCCCTGCCTCGCTCGGTCCCCCTGGCTCTTAAGGCTTTGCTCTCCTGAGTGACAATGTGAAAGAGGCTGTCCCTATGTTTCCCATGCTCCCCACAGTGCCACGGGGGCCCTGTGCTGGCCCCTGCCCCTTCCCTGCCTGTCTGGTCGCCTGTAGCAGCCAAACCCACCCATGAGCTCAGCCTGGTGCTGCTGGTGATCTGCCCAGGCCTGCGGGGCACTGGGGTCCCATTGCCGTAGGGTGGCCACTGGGTGCAAGGGACCCGCGTCCCCCTCTGCTCTCCTGGGTCCTGGTCAGTCCCTTTGCCAGGAGTGACCCGCTGTGGGGCAGGTGGGTGCTGTGAGGCTGGCAGCACCCTGTTGCCCCCTCCCTGCCACCAAGGGGGAGAGGACCCAGTTATCAGCCCCCAGCTGGTGCTGGTGCCGGGCGGGGCGCCCCTATCTGCATGTGCGCTGCATGCCTGGCCCCTGCCACCCTCACTGCTGTCTGATAATAAAGCCTTGTCACCCCCTGCCTTGGCTCTGTCTTGTGCCTCCTGCACCCCCCGAGCCCGCGGCAGCGCCGGAGCCAGCGCTGGACTGGCCAGAGGGCAGGTGTTCCCGCTGGGATGCAGGGACAGGAGGTGCATGGAAGTGAGGTCCTGGCTCACGCTGCTCCTGCAAAAGGTCCTGGGAGCTGGAGGCCTCCCCACGGACACCGTGTCCCCATGGGCTCCTTGTCCCATCCCCGGGGAAGCTCCCAACTGGCTCTGGGTGAGGTAGAGCCTTGTAATGCTCCCACACTGAGGAGCCACCAAGGGTGGCTGGTGACCTCCAGCTGCCCTACCCTCGTTAATCCAGGGAGTGGATCACTGTGGGATCACCCCAACCAGGGGCACCCCAAGGTCTGGAGCAGGGCTGCCATGAACCAAAGGCTCTGTCTGTCCCAGCAGCTTGTGCTGCCCCCACCTCCCCTGCTCTGAATCATAGAATCACAGAATGTCCTGAGTTGGAAGGGACCCACAAGGACCATCCAGTCCAACTCCTGTCCCTGCAGAGGACAACCCCAACATTCACATGATGGGGCTGAGGGTGATGTCCAAATGCTTCTGGAATGTTGTCAGGCTGTGACTGCTTCCCCGGGGAGCTGTTCCAGTGCTCCACCACCCTCTGGGGGAAGAACATCTTCCCAATAACCAACCTAACCTTCCCCTGGCACATCTTCCTCTGCTGCCACCCCTGAGCACTCCATGCCCTTGTCCTGCTCCCAGAGCCGCCTGTGCCCCGTGGGGACCAGGCAGCACCCATGTCTCATGGCACCCCATGAGCCTGGTACCCCTGTCCCAGCCCCACACACCCCTCCCCGCACTGGGGGACAGCAGGGTGGCTCTGGGGGTCCCTGTCCTTCTCGAGGTCAGCCTGCAATGGGGCACACAGAGGGGAGCTTTGTGGTTCCCTCTGACCCTCCAGACCCTCCGTGTCCCTTGGAACAAAGGGTGGCCCTGCAGATAGACCGGGTGGGGACAGTCCTCCAGCAGCTCCTTATCTGCAGCACCCAGGGGTCCCTCCACCAGCCCCACGGTGCCAGCCTGGGGCTGCTCAGCCCTTCTCTGCCCCAGGGGGTGCAGGGTCAAGGGGCAGGGCTGCCCCACACAGGCACCCCAGCTGGGATGGGGACAGTCCCATGGACTCGGTGGGGCTGGCCAGGCCTGGGGGACTTCTAGGGACCCTTCTCCTGTAGGTGTTGGGGTGCCTGTGCCACAGCTTGGGGACAACTACAGCCCCCCCACCCCACGCCCACCAGGACACCTCTGGGTGACAGCAGGGGGCAAAGAAAGGAGGGGGTGTTTTCTTGCATCACCCAGGTCCCAGCATCCTCATGCCTGGGCCGGGATGTGCCAGAGTTTGACTCTGTGCCACCTCCTGCAGGACTGGCCAGGCTGGGGGAGACGTGGGTGATGCTGTTGCTGTCACCCAGAGGTGACAGCAGGTCTGGGGGCACCTCACACAGCAGGGCAGGGTCCCTGATAGCCGGGCGCTCCTGCTTATCTGGGCCTCCATGCAGACATGGAATTATCACCTCCCGCAGGCGGCTTCCAGGAACGCTGGCGAGTCCTGGCACAAACAACATCCTGGCACGATCATGGAATGGCCTGGTTGGAAAAGACCTTTAGACCATCGAGTTCAACCGTACCTGTCCACTACTAAACCAGATCCCTGAGCACCTCATCTGTCCATCTTTTAAACCCCTGCAGGGACTGTGACTCAACACCTCCCTGGGCAGCCTCTGCCAGTGCCTGAGAACCCTTTCAGTGAGGAAATCTTTCCTGATGTCCAGTCTGAACCTGCCCTGGTGTAACTGAGGCTGTGTTCCTCTCATCCTATCACCTGTCACTTGGAGAAGGTGGCACGGTCGCTGCAGGATGTGGCCCTGTGGGGACAGACAGGGTTGGGGACATGGAAAGCCAGGGTAGGTGGTGCCCATGGCCAGGGGCTGTAGCCTTTGGGCACAGGTGGCCAGGGGACAAGTGTGACCAGGGGACATGTGCAATGGGTTGCATAGTCCTCTTGGGGTCACACATGGCTGGGCAGGCATGTCCTTTGGGGACACACAGCTGGGGGATACATCCCCTCCAGGGGACACTTTGCCCTGAGTGGGGGGACACACAGGCAGGGGACATGTGCTCCCAGGGGACGTGTCCCTCCAGGCTCACACCAGGCTGGGGGACACATCCTTTTAGGTGGGATGGACACATTACTGAGGACGTATCCTTCAGGGGAGCACATATAGCTTTGGAGGACACCCACCCTGGGGAGACATAATCTCCCTGCACCCACATGTTCCTCTACCACCACCCAAGTCTGTTCCCATGGAGCTGCCACATCCAAAGCCCTTGTCAGCAACTGGGAACCAGTTTGCAATCTGTAGCACCCAGTTTGGGGTCCCCCAAGCTATGGGGAGGGAGCATCCTGGTGATGACAGGGGTCGAGGAAAGAGGATGGGGGGCCTTACAGGGGTGGCTCCTCTCAACGCCCCCCCCCCCATCCCCAAGCCACCCCCTGGGCTATACCAGGCTGGGGGGAGCTGCCTGGGGCTACGCCAGGCACGAAGGAGTTAAGGGGCCCCATCCAGCTGTGCCTTGCAGATGTGAGATATGCAGATGAGCCAGAGCAGGTTTTATAAGACGGGAGCAGCCCCTGCACCCCACAAAGCCCCAGTGCCACCCCCACAGGTAGGTGCCACCCTCCTGCAGAGCTGCTGTCCTGCTCTGGAGTGGTGGGATTAAGGGGGACGGGGAGGAGTTAGGGGGGATGTTGGGATTGGGGGCTATGGGGACTCTGTCCTGCTCTAGGACAGTGAGATTGGGGGGGATAAGGAAAGATTAGGGGGTTGCTGGGGTTGGGAGGGCTTTTGGGAGCCTTCTTCTGGCTCTGGCACAGCAGGACCAGGGGGCAGCAATGGGATGGAGGGATATTTGGGTTGGGGGGCCGTTGGGAGCCTCCTGCTCCAGGGTGGTAGCACTGGAGGGATAAAGAGGGAGTAGGGAGGAAGCTGGGATGGGGAGGCTATTGGGGACCTCTGTCTCATTCCAGGGCAGTGATTCACGGGGACAGGAATGGGGCAGAGGGACAGGGTTGGGATGGGATGAGGAGGTCATTGGGAGTTTGTGTCCCATTCCAGGGCAGTGGGACCAGGGGGACAGGGTAGGATCAGGGGGACAGGGATGGCTCGGGAGGGGTGGTGCTGGGGTGGGGAGACCACTGAGAGCCTCTGTTCAGTTCCAGAATAAGGGACAAGGAAGGGCAGGGGGATGCTGGGGTGTCCCCCAATGCTGTGGGCCCTAACAGTTCTCTGTCCCTCCACGCAGGCCCTGCTCTTCGCTCCCCACAACGGGCCCACGCTGCCGCCGCCCCGCGCAGGATATCATCGTATACTGTAAGTCGGCTATGAGACACTACAGTATAGATGATGTACTCCTCGGGGCCGCACCCACCGCACGGCCAGAGCCACCCGGGACCACGACAACACGGGGCTGCGACCTGTGGCACTGCAACCTGTGGGCCCTTGGGGCTGGGATGTGGACACGGGCTGGGGGTGCTGTGGAGGGTGGGCAGGGTTGGGGGATCGGGGCACCACGAGGTGCTGGAGGCTGCTGGTGCAGCCAAGACCCACGGCTGGCGGGGAAACCGTTACCATTACTGAGTTTAGTAATGGTAATGGTTCTGTCGACGGTCGGGGCACGCGACACGGCACAACGCGACGCAGGACAATGTGACACGGCACGGACACGCAGCGATGGAGCCCAGGGGCTGGGCAGGGGGGCAATAAATGGGGTTACAGGACCCTGGCTCTGTCTCTCTTTCTCCATTGCGTCCCCTGGGGGCTCCAGGCCCAGGGGTGAGGCTGGGCCACTGGGTGCACTGGGGTGTAGGGGGGCTCAAGGGGTGTACTGGGGTGCAGGGTGGGATAGGGAAGCTTGGGGGTGCATTTTGGCACAGGGGGGAACCGGGATATCTTGTGATACAGAGGGGCTCAGGGGGTGCAGGGGGCTCACAGAGGCCGTAGGGTTGCACGGTGGCTCCAGAGGTGCAGGAGGATCAGGGGGGGCTCCAGAGGTGCAGGAGGATCAGAGGAGCTTGAGGTGCAGGAGGCTTGGGGTGCTCTGGGGTGCAGAGGGGCTCAGGAGTTGCAGGGAGCTGCAGGTGGGCTCAGAGGGTGGACTCAGGGGAGCACTGGGGTGTGGGATGGGACAGGGAAGCTTGAGGTGCATTTTGGCATAGAGGAATCAGGATACCTTGTGGTACAGGGGGGGCTCAGGGTGTGCAGGGAGTTCAGGGGGTGCAGGGGATCTCAAGGGGTGCATTTTGGCTCAGAAGGTGCTCTGGGGTGCAGATTGGCTCCGGATTTTCAGGGTGGAGCTCAGGGGGTGCAAGGGGGCTCAGGGGTGCAGGGGGCTCAGAGAGGGCACTGGGGGTGCAGGGAGATGCAGGAGGCTCGAGTGCAGGAGGCTTCAAGGGATTGTCTGGGTGCAGGGTGGCTCAGCAGTTGCAGGGGGTTATAGGGAGGCTCAAGAGGTGCAGGGGGACCCAGGGGGTACACTGGGGTGCAGGATGGGACAGGGAAGTTTGAAGTGAATTTTGGCATAGGGGAACCAGGATACCTTGTGGTACAGGGAGCCTCAGCGGATGCAGGGAATTCAGGGGGGTGCAGAGAGGTTCAGGGGATTTCGAGGGGCTTGAGGGGCTCAGGGGGGTGCTCTGGGGTGCAGGGAGGTTCAGAGGGTGCAGGGCGCTCAGAGGGTGCAGGGGGTTCAGGGGTGCATGGGGTCTCAGGGGCTGCAGGGGGAGCTGGGGGGGGGGCTCAGGGGGTGCAGGGGCGCTCAAAGGGTGCACTGGGGTGCAGAGTGGTACAGGGAAGCTTGGGGTGCATTTTGACACAGGAGGAGCCAGGATACCTTGTGGTACAGCAGGGCTTAGGGGGAGCTTAGTAGGTGCACTGGGGCGCAGGGGGTTTGGAGGCGCTCAGGGGGTGCAGGGGGGCTCAGGGGGTGCACTGGGCTGGGAGAGGACACCGAGCTGGTGGATCACTGGGAGTCCTGGGCTGGTGGGGGAGCCCTGGGGGAGCACTGGTGCCCTGCAGTCCCCGCACCGCGCGGAGGAGCCGGCAGGGGGGCGCTGCCGCTCCGCCCAACGCTTTCTCCAGCGCAGCGCCCTGCGGCGCCGAGCGGGCGCTCTGCCCCCTCCCAGCCCGTCTCTATGCTCCTCGCGCTGCGCCACTGAGCGCGGGCGGCGCGCGCTCCCGCCCTGCCCCGCGGCGGGGCAACATGGCGGCGCCCAGGGCGGCGGCGGCGGCGGCGGCGGCGGCTCGGACCCTGAGCAGGGGGGCGAGAGCTGCCGCGGTGGGGCCGCTCGTGTTGCGCCCAGGTGGGGTGGGGAGGGGCGGGGTCGGACCGGGAGGCCTGAGCAGGGGCCTGGACTTGAGTCCGGGGGCGGGCGGAAGGGGGGGGGCAGGGCCGGCCCAGAGGCCTTGGGTGAGGGGAGAGGAGGTGCTGTCCGGGGGGTGCAGGGGAGGGGTGGACGGAGTCAGCGGGATTTTGGGGCGGTTTTATAGAATCATGGAATGGTTGGGCTTGGA
The DNA here is from genome assembly GCA_033556795.1 of Tapera naevia. Classification (NCBI taxonomy): domain Eukaryota; kingdom Metazoa; phylum Chordata; class Aves; order Cuculiformes; family Neomorphidae; genus Tapera; species Tapera naevia. The sequence goes on along the minus strand of JAUMJJ010000859.1, from coordinate 128,211 downwards.
ATGGACCCTAAAGCCATCCAGTTCCATCTTGGGCAGGGACACCTCCCAGTGGATCAGGGGGCTCAAAGCCCCGTCCCAACTGGCCTTGAGCACCTCCAGGGATGGGGCAGCCACCACTGCTCTGGACAACCTGTTCCAGAGCCTCCCCACCCTCATGGTGAAGAATTTCTACCTAATGTCTAATCTGAATCTTCCCCCTTCCAGTTAAAAGCTGTTCCCCTTCATCCTGTCACTGCATGCCCTTGTAAGAAGTCCCTCCCCAGCTTTCTTAGAGGCCCTTCAGATACTGGAAAGCCACTATAAGTTCTCCCTGTGGCCTTCTCCAGGCTGAACAACTCCCAACTCTTTCAGGCTGTCTTTGTAGCAGAGGTGATCCAACCCTTTGATTATCCTCGTAGCCCTAGGTTTTGCTGTGTGCAGCGTTTGCTTCTGTCTCCTTCCAGCCCATCACCTGCAGAGCTGTGCCCTGCGAGCCACCACGCTCCCTGCCCGCTGGAACGGGAGCACCTCTGCACTGGGCAGCATCCTGGGCATCCCTGCCGAGAAGCCAGCTGATGCCCTAGGCCAGCACCCGCCGCCCGTTGCCACCAGCAAAGGTGAGTGGTACCAGCTTCCAGCCCAGTCCCAGACACAATTTAGTGGCTGGGATGGGTGGGTCCCGAGCACTGTGGGGTCTCAGCAGTGTTCAGACTCCTTTTCTCTGGCAGAGGAGCAAGACTGCCTGTTACGGAATCAGCCTAACCAGCCCCAGAACCCCAAGGTTTTAAGAATTGCCATCATCGGAGCACCAAACGCGGGGAAGTCCACGCTCTCTAATCAGCTCTTGGGCAGGAAGGTAAAGCTGGGCTGGAGCAACAAGTTCAGGCTGCTAAATTGCTTTTTTTGACGCGTTCTGGCTGTGTGACCTGTTCAGTTTCTTATAGGTTTTCCCTGTCTCTAAGAAAGTGCACACAACGCGATGCAAAGCCGGGGTGTCAATCACCTATGAGGACACACAGCTGGTAAGGTTCCAGACCTGCTCCTGCCTGGAGGAGCAGGAGTGTTGGCCAGAAAGCATGGGATTTTCTTGCTTGTATCCCGTGGGGATCAATTCTCATTGCGCAAACATGAGCTGTAGCTTGGCCACTACTGCAGGCAAACTTACCAGATCTGTCTTTTCCTCTTTCTAGATCATCCTGGACACACCTGGCCTCACCAGTCCCTTGAAAGCCAAAAGGTATCACTACTGTTGTGAGGAGAGGTTTGATAAAACCCAAGAGTGATTTTCATTGTGCAAATTTTGTAAAATAGAAGTGACAAGAATGTGCATTTTTAGCCTTATTTTGGTCTCTGAGGTTTTTATTGTTGCAATTTCAGTAGCACCCAGAGACTGGGGCATCCCTTGAGCCCTGTTCTGTTTGACTCTGCATATGTGCATTTAGCAAGGGATGTCACAGCCCGTAAAGCAGTTTTATGTCAGCTGGGATGAGGGAAAACACTGTTTTCCCCCACTTTGAGGGGAAAGAAAGTGATTGTGATCGAGTGTGTCTAGCTTACTCATTTGGATTTGTCTTTCAGACATAATTTAGATGCAGCCATGCTGACAGACCCACTGGACAGCATGAAACATGCGGATTTAGGTGGGTACTCAGCTCCTCTTGGATCAAGCCAAACCCTTTATCTGCCACAGAAGTTTACAGCTCTGTAGCTGTGGTATCTGGATGTTTGCTGGGCAGCAAAGGCATCCCTAGGAGCGTGGACTAGGAAGGAGAAGGGAAAGGCAGTGAAAAGATTTGAGTTTCTGAGCTGAAGAGGGGTTAGGCATTGCCCAATGCCAAGGGGAGGCAGCTTGAGTTAACAATTGGGCTTGGATGTTGAGTTTTGTATGTGTGATGTCATTAGGATGATGGGTTTAAACTGTGTTTTAGCAATTAAAATGCTCATTTTTGCTTCTGTCTGCATGCTATTCTGTAGAAGAGAGAAAAGTGAAGGGAGAGAGATAGCAGCAGGAGGGAAGTGTTTCAACCATAGGCTGTAGAGAAGCTGAAAATGAATGTTGTGGGAAATGCAGGTTCATCCTATTTCCCTCCCTCTTCTCTGGCAGTTCTGGTTTTGGTGGATGTGTCTGATCACTGGACACGAGACTCGCTGAGCCAGGAGGTGCTGAAGTGTCTTTCTCGGTTTCCCCATATCCCCAGTGTCTTGGTTCTGAACAAGGTAAACGAGGAGCTTGTTCATTCTGCCTTCTGCAGTCTTGTTATGCCTGAGTCTGGGTGTGTCAAAGGACACTGGTTTTCCCCTCTGATCCAGAGTATTTCAGTGTACATGTGTGTATACACACTGCACAGTGGGGTTTAAATCAGCCTGGGAACAGGAGCTGGCACCACGGTGGGGTTGGCCAGCAAGAACTTGTGCAGAGATGACAGAGTAGGTGTTGCTGTCAAGTTGACAGCTTTTGAACAGGCTGTACTGGAACTGCTGACTCTCTGGTTTGGTCTCTGGTTGGAAAAATGGTTCTCTTGTAGAAGCCTTGTCCTGCAGCAGCTGCCTCCCCTGGGTGGTTTCTTCTGGCTCATTTGGATCCGGGGACTCAGCTGCCAACCTCGTGTAGGACAAATTTCTCTCTTTCATGTTAGGTGGATCTGCTAAAGAAGAAGTTCATTCTGCTGCAACTAGTTACTGAGCTAACAGAGGGGGTCGTAAATGGAAAGAAACTGGAAGGGAGCTCTGCATTTAAACCTAATTCCCGTTCTTCAGCAAAGTCTCTTCCTCAAATCACTCAGGCTTCACCCAAGGATAGGGCCTGTAAACCTCACTGTCTGCAGGAAACAGATCAAGCCCAGGAGGGCTCTAGCTTGGACAACAGCAATGATGTGAGGGCTTCTGAGACCAGCCTCGTCACAGAAGAAGAAGGGCCAAAGCCCTGTGGACCCAGAGATTTAAAAAATATGAAAGGCTGGCCAGGATTTCAGGAGATCTTCATGCTGGCAGCAGTCCATGGGGAGGAGGTGGATACGCTCAAGGTAACTGCAGCCTGATCCTCTGTTGCACTTTGAGACTCGTGTGCTCTTACCCTTGTGGGACCCTGATACTTCATACTTCCTGTGAGGAAGAAGCAGGGGCTGCTGTTCTTGGCCCAGGATGTGGAGGGAAGCATCGCCTATTGATGTAGAGTCTATCTGTAGTGCAGCTCCAGAGTCTTCTGTACAGAACTCTTACTTGGGGCTCTCCAAACAGCAGCTTGTTCATAACAATGAAGCCACTCAACGCATTATATTTCAGCTTCAGGTGTATGAGCTTTTGGAACTCAGGCTTAATGGCTTAGGAGATGTGACCCTTTGGCAGGGTTTGAGTTTCAGAAGCTTCTCTTTCTCCTTTCCCTGCCAAAGGCATGAAACGGCTGCCCTGACACCTGCCTGGCAGCAGTGTCATAGAATGGTACAATGTCCTGAGCTGGAAGGGACCCACAAGGATCATCGAGTCCCTGCACAGGACAACCCCAACATTCACACCTTGGGGCTGAGGGTGTTGGCCAAGCACTTCCTGACTGTTGTCAGAGCTTGGTGACTGCTTCCCCGGGAGCTGTTCCAGTGCTCCACCACCCTCTTGGGGGAAGAACCTTCTCCCAATGTCCAACCTAACCCTCCCCTGGCACATCTTCCCTGGGGTCCTGTCCTTGGTCACCAGAGAAAAGAGCTCAGTGCCTGCTCATCCTCCTCCCCTTGTGAGGAAGCTGGAAACGGCTATGAGATCCCCCCTCAGTCTCCTCCAGGCTGAACAGACCGAGTGACTTCAGCCTCTCTTCATATGATTTCTGCTCCTGGACACTCTCCAGTAGCTTGAGATCCTTTTTATCCTGTGGCGCCCAAAACTGTTGGCGTCCTCATCGTGACTCACCGCAAGGCGAGCACAGGGGATTTGGCAACACCGTTACATGACAGCTGGGGTGATGTGTGTTTTATCTTGACAGCGGTACCTCCTGATGCAAGCCAAGCCAGGCCCTTGGGAATTTCACAGTGAGGGTCTTGACCAGCCAGTCACCTCAGGAGATCTGTGATAACATCATCAGGGAGAAGATACTGGAGTACCTGCCACTGGAAGTGCCCTATGGCGTGACTCAGGTGAGAAACATGTGCAAGCAGAGTTGCTTTGGAGCTTGTTTTGTTGTAATTATTGGGTTATCTGATGAGAATCCTTTTGTTTGAGTCTGAGAAAGCCACCAGACTCCTTGCAGGCCGTGCGGGCTGGCATGTCGAGTGTGATGAGACCCTTTCTGTGCTCGAAGGAGGAAGCCCTGCATGTTTGTGCTGAGCTGTGCTCCTGAGGTGCTTTGCGGAGTCGCTGAGTGTGCATTTGCTGTTGCAGGTGACGGAGATGTGGGAGGAAGGACCGAGCGGGGAGCTCCTCATCGTGCAGAACCTCTTGGTCCCACGGAAGTCTCATATGGTGAGGAACAGAAGAGGGATGGGGCGCTGGGGAACGTTGAAAGGATGTTCCCCTAGGTCCAGGACATCTGCATCCTTGCTGTGATCCCCCTCTGCCTCAGCTGTGGGGTCTCTGTTGGGAAGAGCCCAGTGCCCAACACACTCACAGGCTGCTCAGTGGTGTCTTACATCTTTCCAGAGTTGCTTGTGGTTTGATCTTTGGGGCCTACAGGGAAATGGAGGAGGGGGGTCTTGATCAGGGAGTGCAGGGATAGGACAAGGGGGAATGGTTTTCAGCTGAAAGAGGGGAGATTGAGATGAGATCTTGGGAAGAAGTGTTTTGCTGTGAGGGTGGGAAGGCCTTGGCCCAGGTTGCCCAGAGAAGCTGTGGCTGCCCCATCCCTGGAGGTGTTGAAGGTCAGGTTGAATGGGGTTTTGAGCACCCTGATTCAGTGGGAGGTGTCCCTGCCCATGGCAGGGGAGTGGGACTGGATGGGCCTTAAGGTCCCTTCTGACCCAAACCATTCTATGGTTTTGTGATTTCTCTAGCTGCTGTATCCCCTTTAATTGCTTTTGTGGCTCTGTTGTTTTCTTGGGTGATTCCTCCCTGCCGTAAAGCCATGTCAGGATGAGTCTGATGATCTTCTCTCTGGGTTCCACACAGATGATGTTGATTGGAAGACGAGGTACGGTTATCAGCAGAATCGCTCAGGAGGCTGGCCAGGACCTGATGAACGTTTTCCTGTGTGATGTCCGCTTGAAGCTCAAGGTGGATTTGAAGAGCTGAACTCTTTGCATATGTTTTAACAACCTTTGAACTTTCTGGTCATGCAGAGAAGGTCATCCCGTTTTCCCTTGTGGGCATCTTGGCACCTTTGTTCAATACAGAAGTAGAGGAGGATGGACTCCGGGCTGTAGTAGAATATATTATTCTTTATGGGAATTGCCCAGACTGAAATAAAATCTTCAGACCTTCTGCACTGCCTTATCTTGTGGAAGCTGGCGACTGACATCAGAGAACCAGCTTCATGTGTGATTCTAGTTACTGTGTTTCCAGAGCTGTCATCCACTTCTTTTGGGCTGTCCCATGTCCTTGCTGTCCAGTGTTGGTGCCTGGAAGCCCAGGAGCATCTCCTGTCTTTGAGCAGGCCACAGCGAAGGATCGCCAACACGTTTGTCATCTCTCCTGAAGGCTGAGTGACTCCAGCAGTGGGAGTGCAGGATGGAGAGGGCTTCCCCCGCGCACACCATGGTCTCCTGTCAGCCTTGCTCCCTGCACGGGTTGATGGTTGTGAGTGCAGCCCCAGGGCCTCCAGCTGCTCCCAGAACCCTGGGCTCCAGACCCTTTCCACACACACATTTCAGGATCCAACCCTGCAACCTCAGAGCCTCGTCCGGGGCAACCCCCGCAGCCAGGAGAAGGGATGGAGCTGGGTGCCCAAGCCTTCTCCCCACTCTCTTCTGTTCTGCTCCCTTTCCCGTTCCCCCCTTCCCGATTCTGTCCCCGCCAGGGGGCGCCTCTGCGCGTCGCTCCCAGCCCCTCCCGTCTGGCCGGGGGGTGCGCAGCCCCTTAGGCCCCGCCCCTCGGACCGCGCGATGGGCGGGGCCGCTGCCGCGCGGGTCCCCCAACCCTGCCCCTAGGGCGGCGCATGCGCATTGGGAGGAGCCGGTGTGCGCGGGGCTCTCAGCCCCTCCCCTCGGGTCGTGCCGCGCATGCGCAGTGGCCGAGGGGCGTTCCCACGCGGGTCCGGCGGGCGCGCGGCGCTCCAAGCCCTTCCCGTCGTACTGCGCATGCTCAGTGGACAGAACTGGCTGGGGGTACTTCCAGTCCCTCTCTTCGGTCCGTGCCGCGCATGCGCAGTGGCCGGGGATGCTCCGAAGCGCCAAAGTGGGCCTGCGCGCGGCCCTCCCAGCCCCGCCCCTCGTGGCACGCATGCGCAGCGGGCGGGACTGGCGTGTGCGCGCGGAGCTCTCAAACCCTCAGACCCAGCTGCATCTGGGAGGGGGAGCTCCCAAGCCCCGCCCCTCGCGTCGCGCATGCGCAGTGGGGCGGGACCGTGGTGTGCGCGTATGCCCCTCACTGGCAGCGCATGCGCAGTGGCCTGGGGCGCGCGGTGCTCCCAACCCCCCTCGGGTCGTGTCGGGCATGCGCTGTGAACACCAGGCGCTCCCAAGCCCCGCCCCTCGCGCCGCGCATGCGCAGTGGGCGGGGCCGGCGGCGAGCGGCGCGCGTGCGCGGGAGCGGCTGGCGCAGCCACCACAGGGCGAGAGCGGGCGGCGGCAGCGGCGGGGCCGGCAGCGGGCACAGCGGCACCAGCGGCGCCATGAGGCCCGGGCAGGGGCACCGAGAGTGAGTACCGGGCGTAGGGAGAGACCTCAGACCGGGCAGGAAAGCCGCGCCGCCGCCTCACAGCGCGATGGGACCGGTGCGGCCCTGCCCCCCCACCTCATTGTCCTTCCCGTTGTCCCCTCCCCCCCCACCCTCCCGTGATGTCGCGACTCCTCATATCGCGACTGCAACGACGGAGGCCGCTCCCGGGAGGCGGGTGAGGGACGGGACGCCCGCGTCCCGTCCCTCACCCGCCTCCCGGGAGCGGCACCGGGGCCTCCTCAGCCCCATCCCCGATATCACTGAGCGGGAACTGCGATCAGGCATCAGCTATCACGACAGAAAAACGCCCTCAGGAAAAGGAGGGTTTGCGATGCGTATGAACCCTTTGTGTGAGTCCTTTCCCAAGGAAAAGTGCCTTTTTTTCAGGAGTTATCCTTAGTAACCCATCGTTTTTATTTCCTGCCAACCATTTTCCAAGCATCTTAAGCAGGAAACTGCAGAGCCTGACTTGTCCGTTTTCAGGCCACTCAAGCAAACGAAGTGTTGAAATTCTTCTGGATGTTGATCTTCCACAGCAGCACCTGCAAAGGCTTATGGATCGATCAATTTTATCCTTCACTCGGTATCGCTGCTTGTTACAAGTCTTAGGTTAAAGTGCAGGTGCAGCTCAGTTCAGTAATCCATCATACTCACTTATCCCAATCCTAGTTATTTAGAATCATAGAAACATTTTGGTTGGAATGTCTCAAGGAACATAAGTTTATTAGGAAAACTTTTTACAGCAACACTTCTATCTCTAGTGCACCAACCCACCTCTTTGTCCCAGGGGACACACTCTCTGTGCGTGAGGTTGGCTTCCTGAGTGATGTCATTTGTGCCGGAGCAACTGCAGTGACTTTGTGATTGATTAAATCCTCCTGGGTATGTTGGGCTTGGTGATTTTGTGTGTGTGTGTGCTGTAGAAACTTTGTCTGATTCAGCAGCCGGCTGAGAAAATCTGTGATGGGTGCTGCGTAGGCAGTAAGGGAGTGTAGTGATGATAGTTGCTTTTTGCTTTCAGCGTGTGTATTTCTATATTTTTGCCACCTAAATGGACTCTTAACAAGTTCAAATTCTTTGAGTAAATACATAAAGCAGTAGGGAAAGATGCTGCTGAAGAGTTTAATGGATATTGGAGGTGGAGAGAGCAGGCTGAGGGGTGCAGGATGCCGGGAGAGTGTACAGGTGGGTCTGGTGTCCTGTAAAGCCAGTCCAGAGGGTTCAAAAGCTCGGGGTGGGGGGAAAGCAGGGACAACAGAAAGCAAGAAGTGGTGAATTAATTAACAGGTAATTTTCATTAGTGGAAGGTTTGGATTAAAAGCAAGTAAGAGTCAGAACAAACAGAGGGGAAGATTTGCTGTCAATACAGGATGTACAGCTTTTGGGGAAAAATGCTGTAAAAGAAAGGCTATTTTATTTTTTAAATTATGTTTACACTGTTCAGTTGGGTGGAATTTGTGAGTGAAGAAATCAGGGATCGACTGTTTTCTAGGGGAGTCGCAGGTCGAGCTGCAGCTGGAAGATTGGCTGATGAATAGGCTGTAAGTTACAATCGTTGCTTCAAATATTTTTAATATTTCTCTACTATTTTAAGAAGCCACATTGAGTTCAAGCCCAGCCAGCCTGATGATCTGGAGAGGGGAGTGATGCGTATTGCTGCAACAAGAATTAAGCAAAAATAGATAAATCTGCCATAACGGATGACAAGGGAAAGATGATTGCTGAAAGATGCTGGCATGCTTTCTGTTCCTTCGTGCTTGGCGTGTATTTTGTTATGTTATATGGCTTTTGAAGTGTAAAAAAAAAGGAAAATAAAAGCCCCAGAAAATCTCATTTTGTGCTGAGATAAAAGAAAAGGCAGGTGCTTAAATTCTGTGAAGGATCAGCTTTGATGCTGCCATGAAGTAGTGACCTTACTTGTGGTTGCCTCTCAGTTGTTTTGTGGATTTCTCAACAGAGTAAATAATGCACTTTGCACCAAATAAATACCATTTAAAAAGATGATGTCTTTTGATCCCCTTTTCACTTCACGTTGCAATCAGACTCAGACTTTTACCGTGTGAGTGCAGCCTGGGGTACTGCTCTTGTTAATAACATTAAAAATATATTGGAGGATGGATGCCCTCATAGGACTTCTTTCTCCCCATGTAAAGTGAAGGAGTCTTTGTGTTCTCTGTAACTTAGATATTTGCCTTTATTTAAGCCTTCTTTGTGCTCATTTCAAGTTGTCCTCTCATAGATAAGCTTTTTTATCTACATTTGCTTCTGGGAACTGTTAGCAGATCAAGTTCAAGAGGCGAGGTAAGGATTTCCTTACTTCCAAGGACTGGAGTACCTGTGTTTCCCAGGAACACGTATGGCTGTGCCACGTGCAGGAACCTTGGCTGGTGTTCTCAGCTACCCTCGCTGAAACACCTGGAGGTGGGGCAGAAACTTTTGTAGGTGTTTCCTCCCCAGTGCAATGCTTTCCTTTTTCAACTTAAGTTTGTCCATTCATCTTTATTCTTCTTTGTTTTGTACCTGGAGTTGTTACCGGCCGGCACGCAGGGATGGGAGAGGAGGGGGTAGAGATGATGGCCCTAACTGAAACATTTTGTATCTGAGATATTACGAGCTCACTCATCTTCAGAGAGGTAACAGTGAGAGGAATTATTGATTTAGGAGGTGAAATCATGTCTCTTCTGTAATTTCCAGGATTCTGGGATTTATGGAATTGCTAAATACACTAATGAGAACATGGTCACAGCCTGAATTGCTTGATTTACTCAACAGATGATGAGAACTTTTAAATAATTGCTTTAAGAACACGTAGTTCACTGAAATACTGCACCCAACAGTTGAGTAATGGGTCATTCTGTCGTGTTGTGGATGGTAACTGGGGCTTGCCAATTCCTATGAGGCTGTTTATGGGGCGAGATGCTCCTGAAGGTTAGTAAAGGTTTCACAGTTGCTGTGAGGGAGCGTGTCACCCATCTGCTTTTAGTTTTCAGCAATTTAAACCTTTTCAAACTGAGAATTAAGTGAACAATTTAAATTTTTATTCCTTGCATGCAATTTCTGACTCGTCTTAAAGTCTTAACTGTAATGATCTGAGCGATTCTTCTTTTAATTGCAGGTCATTAGTTTGAATCTGAATGCGAAAATGAGTTTGTCATTTCTTTCTTCCTAAAAAACATCACTTTCCCAATACTGGTCCAGCTTCTGAAGAGCAGAGCTCCTGAAAAGGCCTTCTGCAGACTGGCACTCAGAAAAGTTGTCTTCAACTTTGGCCAAGGATATTTTTGCTATGAGCTGCATTCCTCAAAAGCGAAGCTTGCTCTCTCAAATAGGCACAGCTTGGCTTTGGTCTTTCCTACACCTGCAGCTGACAGAGACCAGTGTCTTCCTGTGGGTTCAGTAATTTGATTTAAATAGACAGTGTGGTCCGTGGCTGCTCTGCCTTTATACAGACCTTCTAGACCCCTTTTCCTTAACTCAGGATGTGCTGTTTGGGTGTTTCTTTGTGCTCATTTTGTATTGGTGTGTTGTTGCTATAATTGCTTTGGTGCTCAGGAATTATGCATAGTTTACATATTCCCTTAGCTTAACTTCTTTATGCTGTGTTTGAGGATTAGTCCATATTTCCTGGTTTTGTGAAGAAAATTGTGATATTTCGTTATTGGAATAATTTCACAAGAATGTGATTTGGCTGCAGCCTGGTGTGGAATAGCAGGGGGTAGTGCTTGGGATGAAAACTGGGAGAGATTTTTCAAGCCCCATGGAGCGTTTGTGGTCTGCTGGACACTGTGCAGTTGAACACCTGGGTTATTGATGTATTTGGAGATAACAGAACTACGTCAGGCTTTTAAATAGGTGCATTGATGTGTGTACTATAGGTAAATGTGTTAGAAAACAGGTTTTCTATAAAAGTAACACATCCAAGATGAACCTTTAAGTAAAATCCTGTTGAATTAGGTGACAGGTCCTACCTCCAGCGGAAGTGGGTTCTGTAACATCTTCAGCATGCAACGAATGAGGTTTCTTAACTTCCTACGAGGTGGTGTTCTTAGTACTGTGATGTAGAAAAGGTGAACCATGAAAGTGAAGCTATTTTTAGTATTTTTTAAAAAAAAGCAGTCAAAAATGATCTACCAAGTGATACAGTGCTGACGTCTGTTGTGCAGCCAACCCAATTAAGGTGGCGTATATTGTTTCCAGCAGGATTTTGATTGTTTCTAATTTGGGAACCACGTGAGAGCAAGTGGAAATAGGTGAAACGACATGCTTTGCTATCCGGAGCGGATCCAGCATCCAATTCTTTTCTGTAATTTCACTTCTGCTTGGGCAATCTTGCTCTCCTGTGCTGCACAGCTAGGATGGTAGCCACGTGCAGCCTTCCCAGGTAAGTTCTTTCTGCGTGGTGGATCGTGGGGTTCCTGGCAGATTTGCTGCTACAGGGAGAGCGCAGGGCAGTGGAAGAGTAAAAAGAATCCTGCGTGCCTTTACTTGGTAAAACATTGCATAAGTCAGTGTTCAGTGCTGTTCATTTCCTGACCCTGGTGTATCCTTTGCCGTATCCTGCTGTCCCTCCTCTTGCCTTCAGGCTGTTAAACTTCTGGTGTGTGTTTTAGAGAACTTGCAGTATTGCAGTCCTGCCCTTTCCTGTGGCTTTTGCCTTGCCACTCATTTTGAATCCCCAACATAAGAAGGATATCGAACCATTGGAGCAGCTCCAGAGGAGGCTGCGAAGATGATCCAAGCCCCTGTGCTATGAGGACAGGCTGAGAGAGTTGGGGTTGTTCAGCCTGGAGAAGAGAAGGCTCCAGGGTGACATCACAGCAGCCTTCCAGTACTGAAAGGGGCTCCAGGAAAGCTGGGGAAGGGGTTTTTACAAGGGCCTGGAGTGATAGGATGAGGAGGAACAGCTTTATACTGGAACAGGGGAGGTTTATATTAGACATTAGGAAGAAATTCTTCACAATTAGGGTAGGGAGGCCCCTGGCTCGCGTTGCCCAGGGAGGCTGTGGCTGCCCCATCACTGGAGGTGTTCAAGGCCAGGTTGGATGGGGCTTTGAGCACCCTGATCCAGTTGGAGGTGTCCCTGCCCATGGTAGAGGGGTTGGAACTGGATGATCTTTAAGGTCCCTTCCAACGCAAAACATTGTTTGATTTTGTCCTTCTCTGTAGGCATTGACTGCATGCAGAAAGCTTTGAAAACTGTTTTGCAATTACTATCTTGAACCAGTACTTTGTATTTCTGTATGTGTAGTTTAAATTCTGTTGGTGGAAATAGCATTGTATGAACCCCTTAAAAAAACGACACGGGTGCTTCCACTCTCCAAAGTGAATTTCCTCCTCTGCTTGTATTTTTTTTAAGTCTGGAGTGGGAAAATCATAGATTTTTAACATCTTGAAATAGGAGCCCTTCATGCCTGCCTTGTTATTCTTCTGTGCAGCATTGCTCTTAATTCATCCTTCTGTTCTGTCACTGTTTCTCTTATATTTAGGTCTTCCAAGCTAGAGGAAAGTCCTTCCAAGATAGAGGCTTCATTGGGGATAGGGAGAGTTAGGTTTTTTTCTTGCCCTTCTCTCCTAGCTTATCTGTCTGTTCTGATTCTGGGCTGGTTTCTTTTCTTCAGCTACAGAAAAGCCCTCAGCTCTTGCTTAGAACAGGTTATGTATTCCTGGAGCATGGTAATTTGTGCTTCCTTTGACTTTAAATGGTTCACAGCTACAATGAGCATCTGTGAATGAGCGTGGAGGAAAATCAATATGTGAAAAATCCAGAGCAGGGCTCTTACCGTGCTTTTTCCTGGTCACGCCATTGCCTGGTTTCCAGTTTTCCTGTCAGAACTCTTCAATGTTGACATTAGAGATGTCTCACTTTGGAACAAGTCACTTTTAAGATCGTTTCCAGAAGATTTGTGTGTAATTTAATTCTGCTCAGGGTTGCTGCTCTGTTCTGCCAGACCTCAGGTTGCTCTTTCTCCCTCCACTTCTCGCAGTATTGCCTAGAAATTTGGGGGGGTTTTCCAGTCAAGACTGCATTTATTCAGCCCTTTATACCTTTTCCACTCCCTGTTTCTATTCATTGACAAGTTGGTACTCTTAGACTTGTTGTTTTGTTAAAATAGCTTGAGTGTTTAAAAAAAAACCTTCAATTTCTCTGAAGCATCTCATAATGCTCATTATTTATATACTCTAGAAATGGAATGCATTAGGAATTAAGATGAATAACGTGTAATATTTCTGATGTACCTTCTCTCATCTTTGCTATTCATTTCCACCACAGCTTTGATATTTCAGGGTATCTTCTTACTTACAGACTTTCAACGAGCGAAGTTGTGATGAAGAACCAAAAAAAGGTTTCTCAAAATGTAACAGTGTGACCTATAATTTCAACCACGTAAATTTGTGTGACCTGTAATTTCAGCCACTGAAATTTAAGTTGAGACAGGAAAGAATTAATATTTTACATACTTCCATCTAGCATGTGTTTAAGGGAAATTGCATCCCTGGTTAAAATCCCAGCCATTCTCCGGCTGGGCAAGGATCACCTCATCCGTTGGTCTTTGTAAAGCAGTTACTGCTGATAAACTGTGTTGCATCCCACTGCTGGCAGGTTTTCACTCTTGAGTATTTACATGGTGGTAGCTTTTTCATGTCCATAAAGTGGCAATGCAAGAAGTTTAAGAAAAATCACCTTTCATCATGTGGCTTTTGTACTCTCCTTCAGTGTGTTCTGCTCTATTTACTTGTCATTCTGTGCTAGAATTTCAGCTGCGTGATTTATGAATTATTGCCATTGAAATAAAATTAAAGTGGCTGTTCAGTTATTTAAAAGCCAATTAAATCTGATTTTATTCTGATGTAACATTTCCAATGAAGATGCATAAAATGCAGTCTGCAGAGCAAAGTTAGATCTCAGAATGTTTAGTGTTTATTTTTGATAATCTGTGCTTTCGACAGCTCGGCTCACCAAGTGAAATCCATTGCAGTCTCAGAGCAGTGAGTTCAGGTGTTCAAAGTTACTGTATGTAAGAAAAGATAGGATCCTGTATGAACCTTTAGCCACAGCTGCTTGTTGGAGAATGTTTTCAACCAGGAGAAATTAATTTCCTTCATTAGCAATGCTTTTGGAGAGTGTACTTTATTTAGTAGTGTTTGGTGACTTTCAAAGGTAGAAACATGGGGTCTGGTTGGACTCATGTTTCTCCGATCACAGACTGTGCTGTCCTTAGGGACACTTATACATTTACATTTTTATATTTATTAGCATTTATTTCAGTTGAGTTTCCAGTATCAGAAAGTGTTCGTTAGCATTAGGTCACCTCCTCTTAGGGGATGCTCAGGCCAAGATGCTTTGAGAAATGCTGCCCAAGAGCCTGAGCGATTAATGCAGGACAGAGATACTTTGTTCATTGTGTAGTGTTGGGGAGCAGAGTTCATTCATAATGGTCTGGTGGGGCACAGACACACCAAAAGACTGGTGATACCAGAAAACACCCTGCCAAGACTTATGGTCCTGTACTTTGCTAGCAATAAGTACAAGTGGAGAATAAGCAGGTACTTCTCATTGTGTGTGGAATTAAAATGTTCCTCTCAATTGTGGCATCTCATATGAGTGGAAATGACAGTGCCAATCCCAGTTTCATTTTGAGAATGTAAAACCTTATGTTGTCTTCTGTGGGCTGGGAGGGTGCCGGCTGTGACTGTTGTGACATTAAGGGTCTGCTTTGCCATATTTTTTTATTAAAAATAAGTCATATTGATGCGGATATTATGTCATTTCTAACTAGACAAGCCTGCACCAGCCAGCTCTCGGGTTTGTGGCGTCTGTCTCTGACAAGATCACAGATAGCGAGAAAATGATGTATTTTAGTTTTCCAGCGCTTAGATAAAACTCTGGTTTTGTGCAGATGGCACTGGAAGGATAACACATAGCCCAGATAAATTAGTATAAATACCCTATATTTGTACCAGAATCCAGATCTCCCATACATCAGTAATATTGAGATTTATATTGCTATTGTACCTGGTCTGTTTCTTTTCAGCAGATGGAATTAATTGCCCTGTGCAAGGGTTGGCGAGGCTGGCGTTCTCCAGTCTGGCTGCTCTGTGCTTCTTCATGGGGCAACTTCCCAGCCTGGTAACCCCGAACTGCTGTTGGGAATTATCTGTTGGAGAATGTGTTGGGGATTTTGGATGGAAAACATTCCGAGTGGTGCAGAGCAGGGATGTGAGGATGCTCGGCATTTTGGAGAGGGTTGGAGATGGTACAAGCGATAGGCAGGTACCTGCTCCTCCATCAAAGTCTTTTACAGAACACTTTAGTAGAGCCTGATAAAGTGAATTCTGATTCTAAATAAATGTTTACTAAACAACATTAATGGATTTAAAATGTTTTTAGCAGTAGCTATTAGTCCTTCGGTCTCGTATGGTGAAGGGAGTCTGGTGTCGATGGGGGGCTGCCATTTTAATGCTTCCTTGCAGGAGGCCTATTTTGATCATGCAGATTAGGTTGGAAAAAGTAGACTAAGCCATTAAAAAGTAGGAGAGCTCATGAAATTTTACATTTTTAAGGTGAGTTTTTCTAATTCTTAACATTTTTGTTATCATCGATAATGTACGTCACTTTATTTTCCTTAATTCTCCCATCCTCATGCTTGAACGCTGACAACCCCAGTGCTGGTTGCTCTTGTAGCCACTGCTCAAAATGGAAGCAGTAGTCTGTTGGCTCATTTGTCCCCAGCGAGGCCCTTGGAAATATTGCCACGTGGAGTGTTTCGTTGTATAATTAGAAATGCAGATATGGACCTTTTTGTTGCACCGTGGTTTATTTTTTCTGTCCTGTTAACATTAATAAGGACTGAAGGTTAAACTTGGTTTGTATGAGCTCTGGGAATTTGCAGGATGCTTATTGTCAATGGATTAATTCTGGCAGTGAGGAAGGGGCACGTGTGCAAATGGGTCAGGATCAGTGCTTTGACCTGGCAGACTGGATCTCAAGTGAGAAAGTGCTGGGTTTTCACCAAGATGATCGCTGTGAGCTCCACTGGTCCCATCAATTTCCAGCCTGTGGGACGAGCTACTCACCAGTGGAGTGGCACGGCATTGGTGGAACATGAGATTCTGCTGGGGATTTGGGGAAGAGCCTCCTGCTGCCCGTCCTGGCCAGCTCATGGTTCCCAAGGCCACCATCCTGCAGCAACATTGGCCAAGAAGGCCAATGGCATTCTGGCCTGCATCAGGATAGTGTGGCCAGCAGGACCAGAGAAGTTATCGTCCCCCTGTACTCGGCACTGGTCAGGCCTCACCTTGAATACTGTGTCCAGTTCTGGGCCCCCCCAGTTTGGGAAAGATGTCAGGATGCTGGAGTGTGTCCAGAGGAGGGCAATGGAGATGGTGAAGGGGCTGGAGCACAAGCCCTACGAGGAGCAACTGAGGGAGCTGGGGCTGTTTAGTCTGAAGAAGAGGAGGCTCAGGTGAGACCTCATTGCTCTCTACAGCTACCTAAAAGGAGGTTGTAGTCGGGCAGGGGTTGGCCTCTTCTCTCAGGTGACCAGTGACAGAACAAGAGGGCATGGACTCAAGCTTTGTCAGGGAAAGTTTAGACTTGATGTGAGGAAAAAGTTCTTCACTGAAAGGGTGATTGGCCTTTGGAATGGGCTGCCCAGGGAGGGGAGTGGAGTTTCAGACCGTGGAGGTGTTTAAGGGGAGACTGGATGAGGCACTGAGTGCCATGGTTTAGATGATGAGTTGGTGTTGATGTTAGTGTTGGGTTATAGGTTGGATTCGATGATCTCAGAGGTCCTTTCTAACCTTATGATACTGTGAAACTGTGTGAAACACTGCAGCCCATCCTTCGCATCCCGCTCCTCCGGACAGCGAGCGCGTCAGTGCAATAACTGTCTCGGTGCCTGCTGGCTCACGAGCTTCATTTAATCCTATTAATTTTTAATAGAAAATTAATACTAAGCCAGCGTGCTTCTACCATGACTTTGCCTGTGAGCAGATAGACCCTCGGTTTGTGTTTGCTTTATGTTGGATCCTGCAGGAGCCGAGACCCTCCTGCGGGAGCCAGCACTGGAGGCAGCGTGGAGCTTTGAGCTGGGTGCTGTGTCTTTGTAGGGCTGTTGCCACCAGCGAGTACAGCAGTGGTGCCCTGCTCCGCTCCAGCGATCACAAACATTGGTTGGGTTTCAAACGTGTGTCTCTAAAAGCTGTGGTGTTTGTGGGCTGTGCTGCTTGGATAAACTGAGGGGAACCGGGGATTTCCAGCAAAATGTGTGCAACAAGTTCATTGTGTGTTGATTAGCACAGAGCTGACCTGACCACTGGCTGGTGGAAAACGCCCAGAGCCAAATGCCAATTCTGTGAGGAGTTCAGTAAATATTAATTACAGTTATTTATGGGGTTTGTTGATGGGAAAAAGAAGCATGTTTTTAATTGCTGTTTTTGCTTGTTGCTAATAGAGGAGAATTGTGCTGGAGATGGAGTTTGCACCCAGCCACCCAGCTGTGGCTTTGCTACCATTGATGGTCTGCACCCTCCAGAACAGTAAATTTGAAACAGGAAGGTCTGCTCGGTGAGCTGATGGTATCATTCTCGTTAAGAGAGATTCTGGGAAAGTCAACTGCATTCCTTAGCTCTTGCAAACCTTTTTAATTGTTTTTTTCTCACAGCCTTAGCCTGATCTTATCATGTCAGTAATTGTTGCATCATATTTGCTTTATTCTCTCCACTGGGAAGTCAGGTAATTGCTTTATACTTTTTAAAAGGGAAGAGTTTGGGCGGCCTGTTCCTCTGAGGTGTGGATGAGCCACTGCAACCACTGTAGCCCCACTTGCATCCTATCTTTTCCAGAGCTCAACAGGCCACAAGCAGGAGAAGAGAGGCAGGGATCGCTGCACCTTCTCCAGAACTGAGTGGCAGCATTAATGTTACTCAGTCGTACCAGGGAAGCTGCCAGCTCCGATGTGCCTCGTATTTAGGTATCTCTCATCTGTGGGAATATTCAGCCAGACTTTCCTTATGAAGTAGTATTACAGTGTATTAATTATTCATAGTCAGTTTAATTCTTCGTTCTTGCATATTTGATTGTAATAGCATGCTATATGTCACAGTGATTTCCCAGAAGCACTGTACACCAGAGGAAAACCATTCAGGTATATGGTCTTAAAGATGTCCCTGCTAATCTTTGTTGTTGGATTTTGGAGCAGAATGGGGTATTATCAGATGTTTCTTGCAGAGAAACAATTATGCAAAATTATGATTTAGCTTAATCTTTTTGGCTAAATTCTTCCAGCTGGAGTAGCTGGTTTGATTTTCAATGATGACATTTAGGTTGTCGTGCTTATTTTATGAGGAGAAAATGCTTAATGGGAGGGAGGAGATGACTTTTGTTTTCTTCTCTGAAGGGGGGGAACCTCTGTTAAAGACTCTGGAAGTGCCAATCAATTTTTTTCCCGAAGATGAAGGAAGGGAATAAGATTTTTATTGTTTTTTTTTTCAGTGATCAGAATAGCAATGCCAAACATTTGTGTGATTAAAGGCTGGGATTCTTTTAATGGCAAGGATGGACTCTTAATGCTTGATGTGAGAAAATATTGGAGGCACAGGAACTGCAAATGCATTCACGATTTGATTTGTATTACCCTCCATCTAGAGCTGTTTCATGCTTGTGAGGCACTTGGTGAAACCAAATCCCTCGTGTTTGGAGAGTGGGATTGTTCTCCGAGGTTTACTGTAGGAGTTTAAACTTCTGAAAAATCTGTTTACAATGTGTCTGAACCAGAGGATAGAGGACACAGTAGAGACTGTTATCTGTTTACTGCTCAGATAAGGAGGTGGAATAGATTGCTGGCCTGTTTCTGAACTCTGCTTAATGAATGGTTGCTAGGCAAATTGCATCTCAATCAGCTTAATCCTCAAGATGTCATTTACAGGTCTGCTCTTTGTGAGGGACATGCTTTCAAACTGCACAGGCCAGAAATTGCCAGCAAAGCAGCTTAGAATAGCTCGTTCAAAATTCAGTGTACATGTGTTGCTGAGCTGCCCAATTTGAAGTGCCTGTTGTCGCAGGGCTATCGTTGCGTGGCCACGCGCTAGATGAGACGCTTGGTGATAGACAGGAAGCAGCAGCATCCTTTGCACCATTTCTGGATCAGCACAGCAGACATCAGAATGTTTTGGCACTAGATTAACGTGAAGGAAAACGTTTCTAAATGGGGACCGCACTGCTGACGTGGTGAAAGGTATTTCTGTTTTGGCTGAGTTTGCTCAGAGTCGGGTGTGATTTCGGGGTGTAGACGTGGGATGTGATTAACTTTGGCGAATGGGTAAAAATGGGAGGTGGTGTTTGCTGACATGAGGTGAGAGGGCTGGCCTTGGTGAGTGATCTCTGGTCAGGAGAGGACAAGGGCTGGTTGTGTGAAGGCTTCAGCCTGCCTCTGGAACGATGGACTTTCTCCACCGGCATCAGGAGAGAGCCAGTTAATTGCATGTGCTGGTATGTGTGGTGCCCACATACATTAGACTCATGATTTAGTCCAAAGGAAAAAGTTTCCTCATATAGTTAAGCTTTAACAGTCTCTTTGTAAAGAAAGATAACACAATACTTGCTTTTATTAGTTTCCCATGACAGTGATTAATCTTGTTGCAGACAGAGCATTGTTCTTTGCATGGCTACACCTACATTTCCTTTGAAATCTGTCCTCTATATGTCGTGACACTGAATACTGTAAATGCAAGCTGGAAAAGACTCGACTTGTTGAATGCTGAAGACATTTTAGAACTGTTTATGGTCACTGTGTGCTGGTATGAAATGTCCTTCACGTGGCCGAGTTATTAAAGTGCAGGTGAAAGTGTGGTATGTGAACTTGGCAGCGCTTGCATGGCTTGGATGTGTGCGGCTTTTGTTGTGTTCAAAAATACTGTTATACTCTTAGGAAGAGATTGTATAAAAACGTGGAGAGCCTCTCCAAATAAAGCCTAAATAAAATATTCCATCCTAGTCACCAGCAAAATGACAACGGTGCTTGCATCTTTACACTGTCAATGGGAAGGGGACTGGCGAACAGAAGACTTTGTGATCAGAGGGTGCTTTTCATGCAAATGAAGATTTTATTACATGCTGCTGAATCAGGGGCTTGTGTAGTGAGAACAGTGCAGAAGTGATAAGATCACTTTGTCATAGCTTGAAATTTTGCCCAGCGTGTCTTTCAGATTGCTGAAGCTGACAAGAAACGCTCTTGTTAAGGGGCACAGCACTAACTGGTAGAATATTTTGGTGGCAGGGCTGCAGGGCTGCTTCTTCATGGTATGGTCTGTCTACAGTCATCTGCCACGTGTCCACAGCCTCCTGATTTCAAAGCAGTGAGGAACTGCAACGTGTAGGTGACCCTGCATAGCAGCAGAGTCATAAAAACTCCTGTTCCTGATGGGATCCCGGTTCTGCTCTTGCAGAACCTTCTCTCTGCTGCAAGCTGGGAGCCATTGGCATTGGTTAGAGCAGTGTTGTCCACCCTTTTGGCTGGGGTAGCCTGTGTTGCCTGTTGCCAAGTCATGCAGGGACTCTGCACACACTGCAGGGCTGTGTTTCTCTGCAAAGGGCACCTCTCCAGGGCTGGCTCCGTTGGTTTTCCTTTTGTGTTTTTAGCTAGTATCATTTTCCTGATGTCTTCCTTTCATGGTTAGAACTGGTTTGGTTTAATGAGGACTGTGGTTGCCAACAATCAAATGGATATGTGTGGTGAAATAGGCATCTAAATCTCCCCCTGCAGATGGGGAGTGCTCAGCATCCTGATGTGACCTTGGTAAAGGTTCTCTGGCGTGTTACTTTCCCCTCTCTATTTATCTCTCTTGCTGTGTAGCAGCTTTCCTTACGGAGAGGCATCTGAGCTATTGGAAATCTGTCCTCTCTTCTTTTCCTCCCTCCAGAGACATTGTCAGCCTAACACCCAGGCTACTCAGATTGACGCTTGAGTATTCTGCTTTTGCACAATCAGGAGCCATTCAATGAAGCAGCAAGATGAGACTGACTTTTTTAGACACTTCTCAATCCCTAATTTTGAATAGTCTTGGTGAGGAAGGTCAAAGGCTTTCTTCACATGGGTTGCCCCCATGTGTGTGTGCTGAGCATCCATCAAAGCATGTAGTGCAGGGGAGAAACATGCTGAACAGCCATCAGATTGCAGCGTGGGGCTGTTCCTATTTCAGATTCTCATCTGAAGAGTCTAGGAACAAAATCTAACCCTGCACATTCCTGGAGAGTTTCAGAGCGGCAGGATGGAACCTTTTTTCCCATTTTCGCATGCAAATTACGGTAAGGATTATTCAGTGTTTAAAATCTGGTTTATACTGGCTTCTGAATTTCATTTAAAATAAACATCTGGAGAGCTTTTTGATCCCCTGTGCAAGCCTGTTGTCTGCCTTGCTCATTAAAATGACTAATGCTTAATTTTTAGTGAAAGGCAAAGACCTAGATCATTTTGGCTCAGAGGTGATCCACATGGTTCACCTTCTGCAACTAGAGATTTCCACGAGCATACAGCCTGTCTGGTGGATATTGAAAATCCTTTCTCTTAGGGAGCGTGACAGCAATAGGTATTGTTTCTTCTGTGCTGCTCCTCAGGATCAGCAAGGCTGTTACCCAGCAGTGTGATTTGGACTTCTGCAGAGCCTCATTCCCCGGTGCTAAGTACATATTGGAGCAGATGCTTCTCGAGGAGAGTTTTATGGTCTTGTCCCATTGCAGTACCAAACCCTCCTCCGGACGATTGCCTTGGTTTGCTGGCATTCTGGAGTTAGATTGGTGGAGCAGTGTCTCACAGGGATTGATTGGTTATTTATTCAATACATATGAAGTGTGTTTTTTCTGGTTTGACAGGAGCTCTCTCCTCTGTTCTTCCCTGGAGACCGAAGATGTGTGCCCGTGGTGTGAGGGCTGGGTACGCACTTCCTCTCCCTTTCTGGCTTTGCAATGGGCTCCTGTTGCTCTTTGGCAAACCCTGGAGCAGTGATGTGTGAAAGCAGCGTATTCAGAGCGAGAGTGACTTTACCTCTTTGTTTTCTCTCTTTATTTATGTCTGCATGGGATCAGCTGGTCCCACATTATGTGTGAAGTAGTTAAATTTTAGCCTGCATGTGTAGGATGTGATTCCCCCCCCCCTCCCCTCTGGTTGCTTTGATCAAATCAAATAAAAATGCAGCGCTTTCATTTCTAGTTGTGTAGTTTCAAAGACAAATCTCTTGACATGCTCTAGCAGTCTGGACCCGAGTCCTTTTTTTCCCTTAGTCCAAAGGCGCACTGTGTCTTACGCCTTTCTCTGTATCAGCAGTTGCAATCTGCATTGGCTTTTATCTGCATCAAAAGACAAATGGAAGAGCACAAGACACTGCAGGAATGGGAAACAGACTTACATGTGCAATGGAAATATGTAATCCTTCCGTTCAGTCTGCCACATAGAGTACAGACCCATTTCTATACTGGAAGTCTGTAGCCTGTACTCCCAGAAACGTTAGTTTACATTTTAGGCTTTGGGGGTTGGTTAATCCCCCCGGCGGTTAATGCCAACATCAAATTTTCTGTGATGTCAAGCCTTTCCTTTTAAATGCTTTTTATATTTTTTGCATATGTCAACTATACAAAGCAAAGCTCAATTTGAGAAATTCACATTCAAACGCTCTGTAAGCGCTTTATTTTTGTCCGCTTTGTGAGCAGCTGAACACACGTCCAGGCTGGAATACACTGAGCTGCTGCTTCCTGGCGAGTGTGGCAGTGCTACTCAATGCAAGGAGGGGTGAGAAGGCTCTCGACTGCACAGGCTCAGGAGAGTCTGGAACTATGTCAGAAATGCCTCTTCAGGACATCAGACCTCAGTCCTGGAGAACCACATCTGCTCAACAGCATCCCAGGGGAGAGGATCCCAGCTAAGCCATGCTAGATCACACCCAGTGTCTCAGCAAGATGAGCACTCTGGTTGTTCTCATCCCAATCAAAATCTGAAACATGTCTGATGGCATTCAGAATGTTGTGGTATACATTACATTTTCAGAGTAGTAGTGCTTAAAGCAAAGCGTGTTTCTCTCTGCTTTAAGGAGTCAGATTCAGCTATTCAAAGCAAGTTGATAAATTGCTTTTCATTAAGTGTCTGAGCGCCAAGGGGTTCAGTATGTGTTCCAAGGAAGAAATACATTAATTACAGCTTCTGGAGAGCATTTATCAGTCAGATAGTTATAAACAGTACTAATGCAGTTAATTGAAGGTGGAAAAATTTACCTTTTGAATTTGTTGACTGCAGCAATTCCGTGATTGGAAAGACAAATTGTCTGGAAATTAAAATTAGGCGATAACTTTGGGGATTGCCTGAGTGGCTGCCTTGAGTGAACCCTTGTCCAGGCTCCTGCACAGTGCTCGGAGGGGCTGTGTTGCCTTTCAGCACAAGATGCTCCGTGTAGGCCAGGGCTGTTACTGCCCAGGTTATCAGGCACTTGGCATTAACACAGGTGGGTTTGTGCTGTGTTTGCTGCTGAGGTACAGCCGTACAGGCAGCAGTAGCAGAGTTTGTACTCGCCCACGCAACTGGGTTGTGTTTACCGTGCAAAGGGATGTCTCACTGCCTGTAGTACAGTTACAGCTGTCTCGTGGGTCCTGTCCATACAATTTATTTATTGCTTTGCGTGGGTTTTTTTTTTAAAGAAAAACAAGTGCATAGGAGGACTGGTGCACAAAAGCAAACAAAAAACTCCTGCTCGCTTGTAGTCGGTAAAACTTAACCATGAAAAAGAAATCTTTTGTGAGTGTAAACTTTGGGTAAAGGTGATGCGTCAGCAGCTGCCAAAGGAATCGGGTGAGATCGCGCTGAAGTGTTTTTTCAGGCCTGCAGACAAAAATCTCTGGTGTTTGTGTTGTGCAGAGGTTTTGAAAACATCTCACATACTCGTGTTACTGATTTGAACTGCCAGACCTGCAGCCACTCGGTTTTCATGCTTCTCGGGTGAGCACTGAGAATAGCAGAGATGCTTTATAGCAGCTCACAATTAATGTATTTCTTGTCCTTCCTTCTCTTGAGTCCTTATGAGATGGCCTTTGAGTTTCTTGGAAGAGTGCTGAGGACACTAGTTATGTGTTGGGAGAAGCCAGCTGAGCACCAGCACCTCCTTTTGAAGGCTGGTGAGAAAATGCCATCCCTGAGCATAGCAGTGCCTGGTCCAGCTCTTTGATATTCGTAGAATCATAGAATGGTTTGTGTCATCCAGTTCCAACCTCTTGCCATGGGCAGGGACACCTCCCACTGGATCAGGGGTCTCAAAGCCCCATCCAACCTGGCCTTCAACACTTTCAGGGATGGGGCAACCACCACTTCTCTGGACCAGTGCCTTCCCACCCTCACAGCAAGACATTTCTTCCTAATATCGCTTCTAAATCTCCTCTCTTTCAGCTGAAAACTATTCCCCCTCATCCTATCCCTGTCGTTCCTGATAAAGAGTCCCCCCCCAGCTTTCCTGGAGCTCCCTTTAAGTACTGGAAGGATATTCACCCGATGGCTTGTCTTTGCTGCTGGTGAGTGGTTGGTACTCGTGTCAGCTTCTGTTTGAGGTTCTTGGGACTTCACAGCAGGTTGCGCAATATCTCCAGTTACAGAAGGTGCTCTTATCTTGCCCTTACAAATGGTAAATTGTATCTTGGAGCTGATGTGTTCATGGTCTGGCAGGAAGCTTCAGCACAGTGTGCAATTAGAGATCTCCAAATTTGCCCTGTATTTCTCCTCTTGCTCTGTAAATGGGCTGTTAAAATTTCACCATAGGTGGGACCTTAATTCAATATCCAGAGCACTAAATACTAAAGCAAACAACTGTCAGTGTAATTGTACAGGTCAAAATGGCACACACATAACTGATGCAAACCGAAATCCATCTCCCCGTGAGCCTGCCCGCTGTGTTCACACACTGCCAGCACACCTGGCCTGCAATTGAGTCACTTCTTACTCTTTTTCTTAATATGTAAGTTCAATTTTTTTTTATTTTCATGAAGTCTAATTCATTTTGCCTCATTTTATTTGCAAGCATTTCTCATTTTCAAGTAAATCTATTTTTAAACCAGGACTGAAAGCACATTTTTCAGTACCTAAGAAATGTCTGGCTTGTTATTTGTATGTGGCATAGAGGTAAAATTGTTCAAAGTTAGCTCTGGAAAAATGTTTTTTTTAAAAAATAATCAGCTTGTAACAAACAGGGGAGAGAGAGTGCTTTCCTGCTCAGGAACTGTCATAATCTGTAACTTCTAACGATATTTTAGAAGGCAAAACTGTCATCCTTCTGTCATGTGCAGCCACAAGGATTTCTGTAAGTCATGATTAAGACTTTAATTCTGGGATTTTATAGAATAAATGTGGAATGAGAGAAGATAATGTTAATGGTGATCCATGTGAAGCAGCCTCTGGAGAGGGAGCTGTTCCGTGTTTTCTTTCCCTTTCGCTTAGGCAGCTGTTTGCTGGACTTAAGAAAAGCTTCCTTTTTGGATCTGGAAGGCAAGAAAGTCAAGAGGGAGGAATTCTGGCTGAGAGTGGCATGAGGAAGCTCACAGCTCACACATGGCCTTTATGATAAAGTAATTGCCACCCAGAATTGCCACCTCATGCTTCTCCCAGACAGAGAACACGTGGGAAAGCTGCACGTAACAGCGGTGCAGCACACGTTCCTGGTGGTGGTGTTAAGGTTGTAACTGCAGGCTTGCAGCTATGGGAAAGGGGTCAGTGTGTGTTTTGGTTTCTTATCACTTGAAGGCAGAAGGAAGTTGCGTAGGAGAATGGAGAATGTCTGTTGGTGGGAATGCATGGTGCCTCCATTGGGGGATGTGTTAGCAGCATCCAGCATCCTGTAGTTTGGCAGCAGCTGGGCTGTTCCGGGTTTGCTTTGGATGGAAGGCATCTCAGCTAACCTTAAATCCATCATATTCACATGAAAACGGGCACACTTGTACCTGTAAGTCTGTTCTGGATTTATAGTTGCTGCTGTGATACTGTAGATGCTGCTCAAGCATGCCAGGGAGTAGATGGGTTTAGATCACCCCGGGGATGATGGATGATTTAAAGGAAGGAATGTTTGTTTGCACCTCCTCTTGTTGAGTAAAGCGGTATCTTCTGTCAATGTTCCACTGATGGGTAAGGAGTCAGTTTTGCATTTTGAAAATACAAATGTAAGCCTAGTAGCCTGGGCAAGGTGTAATTTTGATGACAATGCTGTATTTACTTGACCTCTGCTCTTCACTACTGTGGTTCAGCTGTAGCATCCTTTGCTTCCTCTCCTAAATGACCATGAAGATTTATGCACTGTGAAACATAACTAAGATACCTCCCAGACTGCTTCTTCATCCCTGTTTCCCACCAGTACAGCATTAAAATCTTGAAGTTTGAAGTTACCATATAAAAGAAAGAAAATTAATTAAAGGTCAGAGTGCTTTAGTGCAGTGAAAATTCAGAGGAGGCAAATACAAAGTTATTCAAATCAGTTTTGACTTCAGGCAGGTCGATTTTTGTATTCCATGAGTACGTTCCCATGGTAAAAGCAGTATCTCATCTGTCTCATAACTGACCACTAGCACATGTGTTTAAAGCACAGCCAGAAATACTCCTTTGAAGCTTCGGCCAGGCCCTACAATCGTCCTGACTTGTCTTTTCTACACCTTTCCTGCGCCGCAGAAACGGCCTGCAACACCTGGCAAGACCTACTTATGCCTGTGTTGTCTGTCAGCCCCTGCCACAGCGCAGAGTACAGAGTTAAATCTAAAAATAGGCTTAAAAAGAGGTGAGGGCTTTGAGCAAAGTAAAATAAGCCACTGATTTGGGTCACGAAAGGGAATTGATGTCACTGGTTCTCTGTCACAGCTCTCTTGAGCTAAGAAGTTCTGTTCTGAGCAGTGAAAACGCAGAGAAGCAGTGGTGAGCGAATGGTGCTCAGGAGAGGGAAGTGTGGTCTGCTTCCAGTTCTCCCCTGGAGACTGCCCAGACTGTGACCTTGTAAGCCTGACAAGAGAAGTCAAGGTGCTCTTGAATGCTTCACAGTTTCATTTATCTTCACAGTCACCTTGAGTGGTAGAAGACTGTCACCCACCCCCATCCTTTTAACAAGGAGCGACCATGGCATCGGGTGATTAAATGCTTCATCCAAAATTACGTCAGGATCCTGTGGTGAGCCAGATACTTCCCTCCATCTCTTCTGTCATAGGTTAAGCCTGTAATCAGGAGACCTGTCCTCCAACATAAATCTGGTCAAAAAAAACTTTAAACCTCTATAAAAGGAGTAGTGTGCAATTTTAGCCTGTTTCAGAGTGGTTATGTGGCTTCGGTAATGTTTGGTAAGTACTTTGATATGTTTTGGTGAAGGGCAGAGTGTTAATAATTAAAATTGGAAGGAAGTTTTAAAGTAGCATGGGGGATGAGGACTGCTTTCTGGTCTGTTAGTTAACAAAAATGCAAAATATAAATGGACGAATCAGCAGGAATCGAGTTGAACGCTCCCTTCCCCCAGCCACCTGCACGGGCTGAGCGCAGAAAGTGGCTAATTGTCTGCTCCACTGTGGAGATGAAAGAAGCTGGTCCTCTTGACAGGAAAGGCTATTGAACTGTGTGAAGGTAGTAAATGATCAGTGCTGAAAACCTTCTGAGTTGCTATCTTTACCTGCTCAAAAAGTACATTATTTGTACTGGTATTTATACAACGCTCAGGGCTTATGAAACCCACATCTCGTGACATCAATCTTAGGTTTCAATCCATGTAATTAAGAGGTCAGTAAAGCTGAAACTTGGTTTTGAAACTCCGTGCCTTGGTGGTATTGGGGTGTTGTCCAAGGGTGTGTTTGGTGAGGACGGGCCCTCTTAATGGCTTTATCTTGGCCCAGCTAAGGAGCTGTTTGCAGAATTGGGCTGTGAGTTGCAAGAGCAGCCTCGTGTTTGTCCATTTTACTGCTCACAGTTTCATTTGCAAAGTGCAGGCAGGAGCAGGCTTCTTGCCAGCAACAGCTTCATTCAGATTAGGGCTTTAGTTCAATTATGTCCAATTAACTTTTATTGCAGATAGCAGTGATAATTACTTGCAAGTCAATTTTTTGGCTGTGGTTATCCCAAGGCTAAAGTCTGAGCTTGATGGATTTTAATAACTGAAGTGACGTGTAGCTTTGCTTCTTTTCTTCTTCTTCAGGCCTCAATTAGATGAAAGGTCAGAAGCTATGTAAAAATCCATCTTACAATTAAAGCCGGCTGTTCCACTCTTCAGCAGATGCGTAGCACTGTGTTTTAAAATAATCTCTTGGGACTGACCTGAAAAAAGGCTTTTTAAACTCTTAAGATCATAACCTTGAGCTCACTGCTGCTTTATCTGAAGAGTCAATTTGATGGAGCGGATTTCACGTGTGGCAATACCTGCCTGCCTGGAGCCAAGCACTGCTACCTGGGCTGTATCCTGTTCAAAATTGCTCACCTAGAAGCCTTTAGTGGCAGCCCTTGGGCACGAGGAGTGTGATATGAACAATATTCCGTTCGAGTGCTGTTATCCCAAAGCTGCTGCTTCATTTTCTTCCCTGTTGGATGTTGCGACCTCGGCTCAGGGAGAGGAGCAGAGCTGAGTTGCTGCAGGTTCCTACCCCACGTACATTCAAATTCTCTCTGCCTTCCCTTCCAAACTATTTGTGTTGCCCGAGTGACATTAGAAATGGAGGTCAGCCTGAAAGCTGAAATGATTTACAAGGAAAATCATAATTAATTAAAATGCAAGAAGCAGAAATTGATTTTGATGGGAGCTGTTGAAGGGCTTTAGAAAAGGTCCCCCTGAATGCAGAAAGCCAAGAGGTCCTGTGCTGGCAGATGCTGACGGCGCACTTCACTTGTTACAAGAGGAGATTTTCTATTGTTCAGTCTTCCTATTTATTTATCCCCAAGTATGCTCCATGCTATTGTGATTTATTGCAGTTTCAAAGGACTACCTTTCTACGTGTTATTTTGCAGTTTTCCATTTATAAAACATTAAGAGGATGCGGTAGTGACCGGCAGTGAGTACAGTGCTGGTTTGGTATTTCTGCTGCAGGAAACACTAAGATTTATCTCTGGCTCTTCAGGAGTCCTGGGAAAGGGCCATTCTGGTAAGTGCCCAGAAATAAAGGTTGGGGGGTTAGGGCTGGGGAAGGGCAGGAAGCCTGCAGATCAGTCTAGACACTGTCAAACGAAGCTGACAGGAAGGAATCGCATTGAAAGCTGAGGTTGGGGGGCGTTCAGTGCCTGCAGTTGACAGGAACAAATTTTAATCCGTACGTTTGAGGTTACTTTGAGAGAAGGAAAAGGAACGAGTCTCATTTGGTCTTGAGCAGCCTGCCCAGGGGGTAAATGAGACACTGAGTTTCCCTCAGAGCATGAAAATTGGCCCGGATTCAATTCTGTTTTCTGGCAAGCTCCTGGAGACATTTGTACCAAAGAAACTTAACAACCTAAGTGAGATTTTGGTCTTGTTTGCAGCATTTATATGTGCTGAACTTGGAATGTGCCACGTGCACTTGGGGGTTGCTGTAAATCCCGCCAGTGGTTTTGGAATTTCACGGGGCTACTGTGTGAATAACAAGGAGAAGCGAAGCGTATCAGTCAACTGCGAGTGCTTAACAACCCTCGCACGGCTTATGGGACCCCAGGGTGCTGGAAACTTGGAATAGTTTGGAGCTTTTCTTTTGTGTGTGGGTCGATACTCCTGCTTCCTCCTGGCTCTGAGCTTTGTGAACAATCCTGCAGTTAATCATGGAATTTCAAACATGCATGTTTACTTTCAGGAGCCTAACTTTAAACTTCACCAGCTCGCTTTCGTCTAAACTGGCTCAGTTTCCCATATTTCACTGGCTGGGGGTGGTTGTGGGGAGCGTTTCCTTTGTGTGCTTACCCTGTAAGGCCTCTTGGGAGCTTCAGAGACTGGCATATTTAAAAACTTGGCAATAACTCTGCATATGTAGTCTGTTTATATAATGATAAAGCTGTGTTTAGAGTATTAGAAATTTCCTACTAGCTTTACACCTGGATTTTGCTCTAGCTTGTTAAAATCCCCTCTGGCCTGAGGAGCGTTGAGGCTGGCAGAGGCAATGCTAAACTTTGAATATCAGCCAGAAAATAATGTATCTTTTTAGTCCAGAAAGGCAATATCGTGGTAAGTTTTACAGGAACTGATTCTTAACTCTACAGGGCGGGTGTCCCTGGGCAGTGGGTGGAGGTGAGTTCTTGGTTAGCCCTGATGGTGACTGGACTTGCTCTCACCATCAGCACAAGGGACACTGTGCTGCCTGGACCAAAACCCACCCTGGTATGCAGGTAAGGCTGAACATAGCAGTCATTGTGGGGATGTGACAATTGCACCCAAATCCCAAGCCCTGCAAATCCCTCTTAAGCTTAACATGCTTTGATTTAATTATTAATAGATCTTAGGAGGAAAAAAATCTGTTCCTGTGTCTAAACCTGCTGTTTCATGGTGTGCCCTGCAGTACTTGTGCTGTGAAGATTATATCCTGCAGCCAGATTAGATTAAAATCACTTCAAAGAGGGGTATTTATTTATTTATTCAAATCTAACGATTGCTTTCCTCTAGGAATCTACTTTATCTTTTTATATGTATTTTTTCAAGACAAAGCTCATTATGCAGTGTTTGGCGGAATGCAGGAACAGTTTAAAATACAGCTTAAAGATTGTAAAGGGAAGAGTTTTACAGCTGCCTCTGTTTGCTGGGTGCCAGAGCCTACTGGTCCGTTTGCTCTCCAGTCTGCATCTGACTGGTTTAGATGGCAGGGTTACTGAGCCTGGTACAATGCAAACCTTCTCCTCTGTTCCCGATTCGCTGTGTCCGTTCCAGTTCTCCCAGTAACACCACCCATCCTCCCAGGGAGCTGTGCAGGTGCTGGTGCCCACAGAAGTTGCCACCGTAGAGCCAAGGCTGCTGGTGAGGCATCTTGACGTGCCAAGTTCAGTTTATCTCCAGCTCTGGAGTAGCTGGGAGCAATAAAACCCAGTGCAGGAGGGGATGACGGACCTGGCACGAGACCGTGCATGACACCAGTTTGAGAAAGACAGTGATGCTCACATCAGTCCCAGATAACAGCCCGTGTGGGGCATCCCAGTTCACTTTAGCTGGGTGTTTGTGCTGGAGGTGTCTATGCCAGCTCATGCTGAAGACCTGTCAGGACAGAGAAATGAAATCAGATGCTAAGTATCTCAAGGGGAATAAAGGTTAATTGATTTCAAACTAAAATAAATAAATTGGCTTCGTAAAGATATTTGCATTTGTTTTCAAATATTGAGATCTTGATTTTGAAAAATTGTATTCATTTCACAGAGAACAAAAAATGGGAGCAGAGTCTTAATTATAATATGGAATTCAGCAATGGTGTTACGGTCAGCACTTCTATGTCAGTCTGAATTTCTTTTTTTAATGCTCAGCAGTGACCTAGATGGCATCAATTTGCTTATTGCAAATCAAGCTAAAAGAATGATTTTATGCTTCTACTTAAAATGATTTTTGTAAGTCCAATATTTCCTTTGAAATGATTATTGCCACCCCAGTCTTTTATGAACCTTTGGCATTGCTTTAAATGATTATCTGCCTGCAGGGAGAACTTGCCTTTATAGCCCTCTCTAAAACATTGCTCTCTGTATTGGAGCTAAGGCTCCTGTAAATACATGTTTTGACCTTCAAGAAAATAGTGCTGCCTTATCGCAGAATCCTGGCGATTCTGAGTTGAATGCTGTGACCACTCTTAATCACTTGTTCTCTCTCCTAATGTGCCATTATCCTGTTTATTGCCGGGTGCGTGGCGCTGAGCCTCTCGGTGGCGTTTCAGCAAGAGGCTTGCTCAGAGAGTCACGGCGTTCCGGCTGTAATGAGCGTTAATGATGGTGCAGGTGAGCAAACCCTCCGCATGGCTTGCTGTCAGAAATGCTGTTTGTTCAGTCAGAGAGCACGCTGAGCGCAGAGCTGCAGAGCTTTCGGGGCTGCGCACCAACTTGCCATCGGTTAAGTGATGATTTGGACACCGAGCTCCTTCGGTCGTGCAGGGGCGGGAGGTTATGCTGAGGTGCCGTCAGTAAAAGGTAGATGCTGAGGTGAATGTGGGAGTGGTGTGATCCAATTGTTTTCTGACTACACTGAAGGCTCTTAATTTTGTCTGCTTTTCACTGAGAAATAGGTCTTGTTCTTGCCAGTCTTCTAAAGTTGATGAAAAGAAGGGGAAAAAGGAAAATACAGTTATTATTTTTTTCTTGCTGACTGTAAGCATTTCTGTGTTTACTCAGATAAAGCTCTGGCAACTCAAAATGGTTTTACCTTCTGATTAAAAGGAGCTGGATTCTTGTTTTGTCTTTTTTGGTTTTGATGGGCATGTTTTGGGACCTGCTACCCATAGACTGGCTGCAGTTTCACTGAACATTGTGTGTAGTCATGGATGAATCTTATCTGTAAAGGTCAAGCAGCTTTTCAGTTCCTTAAGCAATTCCTTTAAGTTGTGGATGTGACAGGTCTTCAGTTATCATTTCTGAATAGCTTCTGGAAGGCTCCAAGAACTCCACCTGCTCCAGAGGGTGAGAAGATCATCTGGGTTGGGGTTTATTTTACAAGGTTTTACAGCTACAAAGCTTGGACTTCTGATGGTGCACATGGTTGCTGTCGCCGAGGGATGAGATGGGGAGGATTGTAAACTTCTGTTGGTGGTTGCAGCAGCGGAGTGGGTAGGGTGAATGGGCAATAGCATGAAGGTGTCAAGCTGACATTCAGTGCCCAGAACTATTTTTATTTGTTAGTCAGAGTGGCACCCAACGGGCTCGCTTAGCAGGACTTGCTCAGCTTTTGAGAGCACTTGCATACTGAAGATGGAGAAGTTTTCATAATTCAGTATTTATCTGAGATTTCTTAGCTGTTGGTTCAGTCAGCCTTCGTGTGTCGAACCGAGGAGATGCACACAAACATGGAGCTAATTAATTCTACACAGTGAGTAATTACTGTGCCACAGGAAACCTTTATGTCCACACTGTTTGCTGTGTCAGTGGAGGTATTCCTTGGGCGGTCTGACTCGTGATGGTGGTCTGAGGTTAGGTTTCAAATTAAAGTCTTTAAATTGTCCCTGCAGAGTCATTGGCTTTTGGAGCTTTCTGGAGCATGAAGGTGGTGCTACACAGGACAGAGCGCTGGTGTTGCCGTGTCGGGTGTCATCCAAAGGCTTCGCATCATTTATGATCTTGAGTTCTGCTTCACCTCATCTTTGAATGCCTCCCCAGTTGTTTTAATTGAAGTTTTGAAACAATGACTGAAATGATTAATTTTGAAACCTTCAGCTCATCTAAGTTTTAAGGGCCATGCAACACGCTGAGCCCTTTCCAGCTGCTCCTTGGGTGTTTTGGCAAAGCTCTCTCTGTGCAGCGGCACTGGTGCTTGCGGAGATCTGGGCAACGAGAAGTCAACAGATTTCTCCAGCTTGGCTCAGCCACCCTGTTTCCCAGCGCTTCCTGAAGTGCTCGTGGCTGGCTGTGCTTGCTCCAGTAGCTGTGGCAGACAGGGACTTGGACCAGGAGATCTCTAGAGACCTCATTCCAACTTAAATTTCTCTCCATAATTCCAGTAACTCTGGGAGACTTTGGACCTGAGTCAGCTTTGTTGCTGGGACCCCCCCCTTTGAATGCCGGTGATGGGATGTGAGGGCAACTGTGCAATGTTTATATGTAAGAGCTTTAGTGCTCTGTGCATTCATTGGAGGTTTGATTTCCTAAATGCTGAGGGGATGGGGCACATCTACAGCTCCATTGTGCAGAAGCCGCGTTTGCTGAAGCCAGCACCACATGGAGTAGTGATCTCCTGTGAAACATAAGTTGTGGCCATTCATCTCTCAGCCTAATGGACCACAGAAATTACAGGCTGTGGCATGCAGCTTAATCTTGCCACAAGGCAGAGCGCTGCATACTTTGCCTTCCATTTACACATGCCATGCCTTTTTATTAAATGTAAAAGAGCAGTGGACAGGATTTCTCCAGAGAACTTGCTTTGGCTATACTTGGAGATCATCAGCGCATTCCAATATGTGGTAAAATGAATGATGGTGGTGTCTATACCGTTCATAAGCACCACCTTTGAAATCCGAGGACAGAGTTATGGACTCCTCCATGTGTCCACCAGCAGAGGAGGGTGAGACAGCTGTTTTGGTTTTAACCCTGCAGATGACCCACTTGTTGAAGTATTTCCGTTTCGAGATGCAGTCAGGCCCAGAGCAGTGGTTGCACATCTGTGCGTGGTCAGGCCTTCAGGGATGGCTCTTTGCCGCTTTCTTTTCTCTGTTCCTCCTTGTATTATAACTGTGCATTGTCTCTCTGTTGTTGCAGTGTGCAGAGGAGTGAATGGCCCATGTTGTGTTAGTGCCTGTCTGCCATGCTGGCCTGTCTGCCAGGACCAGGTGACCTCTCCTTTCAGCTTCTTTCTTACACGCAGATGAACACTGGACTTCAGAAATGTGAGTGACGTTTTGTCTGCAGGATGTGGTTAACTGTTAAATCTGGCTCTGGTACAGCTGTGACATGAACGTTTAGTACACAGTGGAAAAACTATTTAATGTAAGAGTTGTTCTTTTGCTGTGCCTTCAAGGCATCCATCAATAATGGCTCTGAGAAATCGCTGTGGAGGTTCACGTGTGCACAGCGAGCTCTCCCCCCTTTCTGACTTTGTAAAGGTTAATTTTAACCACAGCAAGACAAAATGCAAACAAGGTTTCTGTGAGATTCGTGCCTCTTTGAAAACATTTTGTGCTAACAGTGTGCCAGCTGACTTGCTTCTTAACATAACTTTTTCCTGACTCTCTTTCACTTCCATTCGTTTAATTACCCATAGACACCATTAAAGGCTGGATCAGGGTAATGCCAGCCTTTTGAGGTCAGCAGCTCTGTTGTTCTACATACCCGGGGCGTAAACTGCAAATATTAGTGATCTAGCCCAGATTACTAAAGTTCAAAGTTTCCATCTTCCTTCTGATGTCTCCTTTGTGCCTCTGAAATATGTCTGCAGAGTACACTAATAATTCTTCGTTTGATATCTTCAGTCATTTTTTCATAGTTCTATTTTTGAGAAGGACTTAGGCTTGGGGATGTGAGTTTACTGGGCAGAGGGTTTTTTAACTCCTCCTTTCTCTCTCCACTTTCTCACTAAAGCTGCACATTGGTTGTTCAGCTGAAATTCCAGAAGTACCAAGGTTTCCACATAAGATCCATGATTTGGTCTTTAGCATCTGACCTGCCTCTTGTATTCGAAACATTCACTGGGAGATCTCTGTACCCTCAGTTTGCTGAGGGCCTCATTGCTCTTTAAACCCACGTGATTTGCCCTCCAGCTGTAGCTGCAGGTAGTGTGTTAGACTTGTGGTGCTGCTGAAAGCAGGTGAGATCGTTTTGCAGTTCAGGGTGACGTGGTTCCAATCCTGCCAGAGGTGAATGACATTGTTCTCATCTGTATGTGTGCCCCCCACTGCACTTCCACAGCGTTTTATGCCAACTCCACAGGCCTGGTAATTGTAACAATACTTTCAGCAATAATAAAAACCCTTACTCCCAAAAGAGGGCTTTCTTAGATGGCATGGGACTGACCATTCCCCGCCTTTTCTCCTTTTCATTCCCCTTGGAGCTTTGCTGGCCAAAACACACTTACTCAAAAGGCAGGCTGTTGTGGTGAGGTCCTTGTGTTACACAAAGTTTATTTGGTGGCTCGGAGAGCGAATTGTTGAGGTCCATGTGAGGGCAGCTGTGCATAACTCAGGTCTTTGCTAATTACACATTGACGAGGCAGCGTGCTGGTGTGTGGGCAGTTCCTTACCCTAATGGTACCTGATGCTGTTCGAGAACTGCCTGTCCCTGCGCTCAAGGCATTGCTGCATCCTGCCTCGGGTACCACATCTTGGAGGATTTAGGGCATGCCAGACACTGGCTGGCAGCAGGAACACTCAGCTGTTCTGTTTTGTTCCGAATCCTGTGGAAAATGAAACTGCTCACGCAGACCTTGCTCACCCGGCTGCAGATGTGGATAGGATTAATTGGTGTGTTTCTCTCTGTACCATGTATGCACGAATAGTCCAGCCCCTGGATAAGGGAAAGGCGAGTTAATGAGCAGTTTTAATGAACGGTGACTTGTGACTTTTGATGGGGGTTGGAATCCAGCTTTAATAACAGTGCTGTTGCTTTTATGAGAGGCACAGAACTCCACTCATTAGTGTTTATTCAGACTTACAGTGGTTGTATTAATTTTTTAAGTGTAGTTTTCTGGATCAGGCTTTTTATTAACACCTAAAAATCCATATTAGCTCAATTATCTCCTTTTTTTCTTATTCACATTCAAATAAGAAGCACATGGTCTGTGCAGTGAGAGTTCTGTAGGTTAGTATGCACATATTTTTTCCCTTAGAAACTGTCCACTATGGGAATTCCAATTTCAGTAGTTCTCTTTGAATTCCAAGCTGCATCACAGGAAAGGCTGACCCCAAAATTTATCCTTTTCTCATTGGCTCCATATTGATATTCTCTCCTTCCTCCCAGTGACTCCAGTATAAAACTGACCGGACAATCGGTATGCTTCAGGCAAGACTACCTGGGCAGTGCCCACAGCAGCAGTGCCTCAGGCCTTGGGAGAAAAGGGATGATTTTTCATCTCAACCAAGGTGAAAGATGCTTCTTGGAGGGGTTGAACAAAGGAGGGGACAGCAAGTTGGGATGGAATATGGGGGCATCAGCTAAAACCGAGTCCTTCCTGGGGGCGAGGGCTCAATTCTGTAAAGCCTGCAGAGAAACTGCTGCTATTCAGGTTTTTATGCCAAAGACTGGCACAGCTGTTTTTCACTTATCCCAACATGGATGCTCTCATTAGGGTAGGAATCCTGAAGGCCTGTTTGTATATTGTTTACTGTTAATGAAAGTCTAACCATAGGCAGTTTTAAAAGCAGTGGGGTTTAAAGCCTTAATGTGAAATGCACTTAAAAGGCGTTATATTAATACTGAGGTGAGGCAGAGAAATATATTGCATTTCAGGGTAAAAATAGCTCCAGTGGTGAGATGCCTGCAGGAATGGGACCAGACACCTTTGCTGCCATGGGATTAGTGGGATGTGAACTTGCAGCTCCCCAATCTCATCTGCACAGCTTTACCTTACAGGAAAGAGGAACTAATTACTTTTCAACAAAAGCATTCTGCCTTGCATTTACCATCAGGTAACTTTGTGAAGTTCATCCCATTTGTTTTCTTAACTCATCTTTTGTTTTCTTGCTCATCTGCCATCCTCCTTGGCTTTTTATGTCCCAGTCCAGAGTTCTTGCACACAGATGAGGAGAGTATCTAACACTAGGATCTTCCTTCAGTCTGTTTGCTATTCACTTAGTAACCAAACCTAATTGTTCTTTACTGATTTGTGCATATTTGTGTGGGATAGTCAGGCTCTTGCTCACCCTTTCTCCTAATTTTTTGCTGCCTTAATTATTCCAATCATCAAATCTTGTGGGTGGAACACATTTTAAGCAGCACATTGGGAACCTTGATGGAAATATATCACCTTGGTCAGGCCTGAGTGGAATGACTGAGTTAGTCCTAAGTAACAGGAGCACAATCTTAACTGTGTGCAAAACAGACTTTGTTTGAAATGGAGGCTGGTTTCAGAAGATGTTATCCAAGGGATTTAAAAGATGCTTTGCCCTCTGGTAGGATGCCAAGCTTGATTTTAGTGCGTCATTTCAGTTGAACTGAGGGGTTATTTTCTCTCGTCAGAGGAGGATTCAGGATTATGGATGTGCTGTAACTGATAGCTGCAGCCTGTTCCAACATCGATGCCTGAGCTGCTCTTCTGTGTAACAGAAAAATAGATGCTTGGGTAGGAGAATATTTAGGGTCTCTCTTCAGCATTTGCTTTTACCACCTAATTTTCTGGTGTCCTTATAGGAGCATAAACCAAGCTGGGAAATTTTGAGGGTAAAGCTGTCTTAAAACATCTACTTAGTTTTTCATCTGAAAATAAAAGCTTTGTGTGACAATGGTAACGTAATACAGACAGGGTGGATTCCTTTGTCTGTTTGTGATGGATCCTTGATTCATCGTGAGTTGTGGGGGTCACCTCCTGGGGAGGAAACAGAACTGAAAGAACATGGACAGTGCTAAAAATAAAGACTGGGAAGCTGTGAAGGCCTTGACTGCTGAGGCAACGTAGTACTGGCAGAGTCTGTTGGGAGGCTGTTCTCTCTGTTAGGAGCAGAGCAACTCCCTCAGGACAGACAGAAGCCACCTGCCTGCAGCAGCAGGGACAGCGAGGAGGAACAGAGAGGGTGTTCAGGCTCATATTAAACGGGCATTTCCTTTGAATAGAGAAGGGGTGGTGTGTTCAGACAGCACAGAGTGAGGTGTAACTAGTGCTGGGTTCGTACTGTGCTAGAGACACAAGACAGCCTGCTTGCAAAGCTGCTATCATTTCACAAACAGTATTTTTAATGTTCCTGTAATTAACCTTTTTTTTGGTACCCATTCTGTTTTCCATTTTCTGGCCTGTACTTTCTGAATTCAAAGTGCTCTTAGAGAAGTGCTGCCCTCCCTCACCTGTGGAGATGGGAAGCTGCAGGATGCAGAGACAGCTGATACTCAGACTTGAGCTGTTGTCAGGAGGCAATTTGCTTAAAAGAATCAGAGGTGGATTTTCAAAAGGAAGGGCTGTTTGCCTGGGAGCATCAAGTTCTTTGCTGGGGCATTAGATTTCCTTGGGAAGAGGGCCGGGTGTGGGGCTGAGGTGCTCTTGGGCTGTGGAGGAGCCGGCTGCCGCGTTTCCCGTGTTTTCAGAGCAGTAGCAGATGGCACAGGGATGCTGAAAATATTAGGAAAAAGGGAGGGTGTTTTTTTTCCAGTAAACTGTTCACAAGGTTGGGGGATGAAATCATGCACAAGCAAAATTGGATTGTGAAAGCTGCAAGCCATTATCTGAGATGATAAAATCACTTCTAAGGCAGTAGTCCCATAGGAGTTAAGCAGCAGAGCTGTGGGAGGGGACCAGCACAGTTCTCTGCTTGGAATAGATGGTTAGAGTGAGGCAGGCACAAGCTTTTCCCTAGATTCCTGAAGTTCTCTCCAGAAGCACTTGGAGCTTGTAGGTGAGGTAGGTATCTGGTAATGGGAGTAGGTGAAACCACACCTCTGTCTCCACGAGGCTTTTGTCCTTCTGGGGAACAGCATCTCTTTAATCTGTGAGGTAATCATGTCATTTTACTGTGTGAATCAAGGATGTTGAATTTGCACCGAAAATTCAGCTGAAGAGATAATTGCATGCCATAAAATAACGCACGTGCAGCCACCTTCCATTTGCTGAACTGGGACTGACGAGGGCTTCCTAACGACAGACACTCACAGTGCTTTCAGATGTCAGCAGCTAGAAAAGAGCACGAATGTAAATGGAGGCTCGAGCTGAAGTGCTTCAAATGGTTCCCACCTCAGCGTTCCACAGGTTTAATGTTTAATTCATAACTTTCTGAATTACATGGTAAAGATACTGAGAGTGGCTCGAAGAGCCTGGGGGAGGCAGCCTTAAATTAAGAGAACAGAAACTGGCCCAGCATCACAAGCCGTAAGAACTATTCCAAGCTGGAGACAGGCCGGTGTTTATAGCACGTTCCCTTTTTTTATCCAACTGCAAACACACTCTGATCAAAACCCTGGCTTCGGTTTGCTCCCCTGGGCAGATCTTGCCTTAATCCGAACTGGGGGTTGTGTTGGTCACCAAGTAATAACTGGAATGAGGTACCTGGTGCACAATCCGCTGGTCTGGGAAGATGAACTTCTTGCCTCTTGATTCCTTGGAGGTTTTCTACCCTTGCTGTGCAACTGTCTTGCCGTGGGGTTGATCCCTTCCTTAACCAGAATCAGTATTGACCAATTTCCTTTCTCCACAGGGGACACTACACAGAAAATGAGATCTGCACAGTATCCTACCCCAGCAGAATTGGATGCTTATGCTAAGAAAGTTGCCAACAATCCGCTGACTATAAAGATTTTCCCAAACAGTGTCAAAGTTCCCCAGAGGAAACACATACGCCGTACTGTGAACGGACTTGATACTTCGGGCCAGAGGTACAGTCCCTACCCGTCTCAGGCCACCACAAAAACCGGCCTCCTGGCGATAGTCAAAGCTCCAGCGAAAGGAATCATCAAAGACTTTGACGGGACACGCACGCGCCTGCTGCCGGAAGCGATGATGAATCCCCCTTCCACACCGTACGTTGCACCTAGCACTTTAACCCACCCGCAGGCGCTCGCTCGCCAGCAGGCCCTCCAGCATGCACAGACTTTGCCGCACCCCCAGAGTATCCCGCAGCCACAGACTTTGCAGCACCCTCAGGGTATTCCACAGCCACAAAGCTTACCGCACCCTCAGGGGATCCCGCAGCCGCAGGCGCTGCCTCACCCTCAGAACATGCCGCAGCCGCAGGGCTTGCAGCATCCTCAGACCATGGCACACCAGACTCTGCAGCACCCCCCGAATCCTTTGCTGCAGCCAGGTTTACATGGAAGCAGAAAGATGCCGGATGCAGATGCGCCGCCGAATGTGACCGTGTCTACCTCAACCATTCCCCTCTCTATGGCTGCCACCCTGCAGCAGAACCAGCCGCCCGACCTGAGCAGCATCGTGCACCAGATTAACCAGTTCTGCCAGGCCAGGGCTGGCATTAGCACTACCTCAGTGTGCGAGGGACAGATTGCAAACCCCAGCCCTATAAGTCGCAACCTGCTTATCAATGCAAGTACCAGGGTATCTACTCACAATGTCCCTACGCCCATGCCTTCCTGTGTAGTTAACCCTGTTGACCATGCTGCTGCTGCTATTCCTCCTGCCTCTGTTAACGTGCCCATGGTGAATATTAACAGGGTGCCGCCCGCCTACCAGAACGAAATCAAATCGGTTGCGTGGAACCAGCACCAGCTTGCACATCTGCAGCAAATGTGTGGGGATGCTGCTGGGCCTGCTGGTCTCGCAGGGAAGCACCCTCAGAGAGAGATCACAGGGCAGAGTTTCCCTGGCAAAGCTTCAAACTACCCTCAAGAACTGTGCATGGGCCAGTCGTTCAGCTTGAAGCCCCCCATCGAGAAGCCTACACCTTCTCCGCCTGTGAATGGGTTGCAGGGACCCTTGCCATATACCAACGGGCACTATTTCCAGCCCATCTGGAATAACATTCTGCCCACTCCCAACAGTGACAGCTCGGGGTCCCAGGACCTTGCCATGCCTTTCCACGGGGGACAGCCAGCAGGAGCACCGCTCGATTGTGCAGGAGGAACTCATTACAGAGCTGGAGCTGGCCCATCCAGCCAGAATAATGTGATGCAGACCATGGATTACCTAAGCGGGGACTTCCAGCAGTCCTGCTTCAGAGATCAGAGCATGGCTGTGCTGGGAAAAGTCCATCGGCCTCCCGTGAACCGAGCACCCGAACCAACCGATAGTCGAAATCTTCATATTCAACACCCAGGGTATAGATAGGCTGCAGTCACTTTCACAGACAAAAATTATAGGTTTAGTCTTAATTTTAATTAATAAGCAAGGCATTTTTAACTTGCAAACTTGTGTGATCATTATAGTAACCATTGGAAGAAGACATACTGTATATTTAAAAAGCTTTGCTTACCTGTTACCTATCCTTTATGCATCAAATATTTAACATGCCTTTTGTTTCAAAGAATTTCATTACACTACTTCACACCACAGCTGTTTCCTCACCAGAGAAATCCCCTTTGTGCAGCTTTTGCCTTCTGCTTAGTAGCTGCTTGCTGGACTGATGTTGAGTTGCTGCAGGGCTTCGCAGTTGCATCTGTTCGCCGGCTCCGTAAAGAGCGAGGTAGCATAGCTGCTTAAATTTCCATCTCAATTTCCTCTGAAGATTAAGAGCAACAGAATTTGTCAGGAAGCAGGGCTTATTTTTTACTCGAAAGCCCATTTCATTAATGCATTAAACATTGACCATTTGCACTGTCTAGAGGCCTATTTAATTGAAAAAGAAGCCTAAGTTTGAAAAGAGCTAGCTAGGGGTATGTATTTAGGCATTAATATAGGAAGAAGCTTTTCAGCTGTTTCTTGCCGAGACGCTCGCATTTATCGTTTAGACTTTGTCCAAAGTCAGAAGTCTCTGGCAGATTTTTCCAACACTTTTTTTTCCTTGCGGACGGGGTGTGGAGGAGTGGGAAAGAGCAGGTTTAGGATGAAGGCGGCAGAGCTGCTGCAAGCAGCTGCCTTTTTTTCTGCATCCTATTTCCCTTCCTCGCTCCCCTTTTGCCAGCAAGAGAGCTAGCTTTGCCTGAACCCCTCGCTGCTAGGAGTCTGGCTGTCCTGATGTGAAGGGAATCCAGACCCACTGACAACTCCAAAAAGGGTTCAGCCGCTTCTCCAGTAGCTAGAATTCATTTCAGGGCGAGGAGACGTAACTCAAGCTCGTCTCCGGTGCAATGAGCGGGCGCGGGGCGGTGTGACGCGGTCCCGCTGCGGCAGCAGTGCCGCCGGGGCTGAGGGGAAGGCTCTGCTCACGAGCCACTGTGGGACCAACGGTCCCTTGTTCCTCTCCAACAAAATGCCACAGCGGATTTCATGGAACAATTCTCTCTGGGAATCAGCGAAGCTGTTTCTAGCATCCCTTTTTCCCAGGGTCTCGGTGCCTAACTCCTCTCGTTCCTTTCCCACGTCCCTTCCAGCAGCTGTAGTCGAGTCATGACCGCAGGACACTAACCACTGGGTAACCTCAGCGTCTCCTTCTCCTCCGTGTGCTGAAACACCCTTCCCTCCTAACAGCCGAGTTTGTTGTGAGTAGCCAATTCCTCCTCTCTGTTAACGAGACTGATACTTGAACATAATGATCACAGTCAAGTTTGGAAATTAAAAAAAAAAAAAAGATAATAAGAAAAGAAATAAATGCATTGATTCTTTATATGTACACTGGCTAAAAAAAAAAAATATTGCTCTACACTGTAACTTTTAAATGTAATATTTCTGTATGAATGTCGCCTGGTAGTGTGGGTTTGAGTAGCATTGTGTATGGGTGAACCCACTGGCCTCTGCCACCCACTGGCCTCCCTCACAGCCCTCTGGAAAAACAAAGCCTTAAGTATTTGCTCCTTGAACTTTCCTTAATGAGCATGGTTTAAAATCTTAACCGACATCATACAAAATTGAGAAAAAAAAAAAAAGAAAAAAAAAGGAAAAAAATAACAAGTTTTGAAGTGACGTCATAGTTGGTTTAGAGATTCTTAAAAGTTTTTTCGTAAATGGGAAAATTAGCAAACATTTTATTTGTATTTTTTTAATTTAGACGTGTAGTCCTGGGCTGTAACAAATATTTAGGTTTCAAAGCTTAGCAGAGTACGTTTCCTGACTCCTTGCGTAAGTTGGTACACTTATATCCTGTCATTATTTAAATTCTTTTTAAGTGTACTCTAAACCGTTCTTTAGTGGTAACTCTAGCAAAGTTAAGCAATTTGACTAAAGACGGATTAAATTATGTGTTGGCTTGTGTTGCCTTATATTTAAAAAGGAAAAAAATGCCTGATTGTGTTATGCCAAATGATAGCAACATGAAGTCCTAATTTATTGTTTATAATCGTATTCCTGCAGTCTTTGTGAAAACTGGTAAATATACATCTATGAAAGAACTAAACTCCCGAGGCTTTTCATGCAATATTTTTCTGAATACACTCGATTGGAAGCCAAGGTTTGAGTCTGAAGCTGCTTCCCCAACAGCCTCCCCATCACCCCCTGCCCCATCCGCCCCCCCGGATCGACCCAGGGCTGTGCTACCTTCCCCGCCGAGTTAGTTCCTGTAAGGTGTTCTGCTACCTGAATACAGACCTTTGTACTAAATAAACTATTGGCCTCTCCTCTGTTCCATAGCCTGCTGCAAACCCTGACTGTTATTATGATTTTTCCCTCCTGCTCCTCTCCCGAGGGGGAGCCCGCGTGGCGTCCCGTGCTGTGGTGGTGGTGGAAGCGGTTCCGTGCCGGGGACGTGGTGGGGATTGTTCTGCGCGGGCAGTCGCAGGTAGAACCACGACCTCTGAGACTTTGCCCTGGTAGAGCAAGACCAGGATCAAAAGTGTTCCCCAGACTCATCCAGGTGGGACATTGCTTGAAAAATGAGAATTGTTTTACTATTAAAATCAACTGAAATATTTCATTTTGTTCTAGGAGTGCGATTTCTGTTAAATCCAACCCTGTCCCTGATGGGCTCTGCTGCCTTCTCCTTCCCCACTCCACCTCCTGTAAGGAGAAACGCAGCCGCTGGCCCTGGTCCTTCCCAGGGGCAGCCTCAGAGTAGACTCTGCCTGGGCATCCCAACATGGGGATCCTTGTAACCAAGGGGAAGGAGGGAAGAGCAGAAGAGGCCCAAGCCCAGGGTCAGTGTGGGGTAGGAGCTGTGCTCTCCTGAAATCACTTGTCCACACGGAAATCAGAGTCACCTAAAGGCCAGGGATGTGCCATCACCCGGCGCTCACCCCGGTGGCTTTGGGATTCACACCACTTGCCTTCCCTTTCCGTCTGTCTTTTCGTCTGTGGGTCAGTGGCTTCCTGACCTGCAACTCCAGCACAGGGTTCCTGTTCCCCTGACAGATCCTGTGTGCTTGCAGATGACCATTCTGAGTAAGTTAAAACACCTGAAAATACCTATTTTTACTCTGCCTCATCACTGCTGAAATCTCTGTCCCTCCCGACACATTTAGCAGTATGTAATTTTTCTGATGGTTGCTCCCTTGCTAGCCAGAGGTGGACATAGGATTTTAGGAGAGAGAAACATGGAAGTGTGAACCCTTCCATGAGGAAACTTCCTTCTCTGACCTGTCTTTGTCTTTCAAGCAGAAGCTTTGAAGCTGTTAAACCACAAGTCCAGTTTGTTACAGCCCAAAGTTACCATTTAATAAAGACAATTGTGAGTTTTCTTCCTC
This sequence comes from Tapera naevia, assembly GCA_033556795.1. NCBI lineage: Eukaryota > Metazoa > Chordata > Aves > Cuculiformes > Neomorphidae > Tapera > Tapera naevia. Next base: position 83,473 of record JAUMJJ010000859.1, on the reverse strand, counting down.
TAAGCTGATGGTGTGTGAGGTGTCTCCGTGGGACTTGGCTGCTCCCGTAGAAACCAAACAGAAATGCTCACTGGGGAGAGAACTGGGAATTGCTGCTGTATTTCATTAAACCACAGACTGATTACAGACACGGCTGCTCGTGTGCTACGGGTATGAATAGTGTTTTGGTTTTCATTTTCTTTGTCTGCAGGAAGAATAAAAAGGAAGAGCAAGATCTGGTCCCTCTGCCCCTTCTGCTGGTTTGGTGCAGGCTGCATGTGTGAGGCTTGCATGGCCCTGGTCAGCAGCCACGTGGTGTTTGTTGTAAAGGGAATCTGGGGGAAGGGTCTTGATGGGTTCCTGGGGTACAAACGTGTCAGGCACAGCCTGGCTGCCCTTCTTTGATAAAAGCACCAGGAACATGTGGAAAAACAGAAGTGATGCAAAATCTCAAAGCATGGAAGGAGGAGGAGGTAGATGAGGTGGTTGAAGTCCCATCAAGGGGAGGTTTTGATGACATCACCAAGGGTTAGGGCTGCCCTGGCCTGGAGGGAGAGTCAATGAGGAGATGTTGGGCTGCTCCAAAAGCTGCTGTGGCAGCTTCCCTAGATGATGCCAATTGCCCTAATTCTGGGGCCGGCCCTAATTCTGGGGTAATAAACTTAGAGTTTTGCTTATAACATTAAATAAATAAATAAATCGACTCAAACTTTGTCAGGGAAAGTTTAGACTTGATGTTAGGAAAAAGTTCTCCACTGAAAGGGTGATTGGCCTTTGGAATGGGCTGCCCAGGGAGGGGGTGGAGTCACTGACCCTGGAGGTGTTTAAGGAGAGACTGGATGAGGCACTGAGTGCCATGGTTTAGATGATGGTGTTAGTGTTGGGTTATAGGTTGGACTTCATGATCTCAGAGGTCCTTTCCAACCTTGTGATACTGTGAAATAAAAAATAAATACAAAATCTTAAAGCAAAATTGTAATGCTTTCTGGAAAAGAGGAGCTGTGAGGGTTTTCCAGTGATCTGCACCTAATTTAGGCTCCTAATTTAGGGCATGGAGTTCCTGCTTTCATCTCTAACAACGACACAACAATTCAAAATCTATCTCCTCTGCACTTGCTGCAAACATCCCAGTGTCAAAATCCCTCTGATGGCAAATTAATACCTTTCATACTGTTTTCAGTGTTCCCAGGATACCAAGAAACCAATTTGGATCCTACGTGCTTTTCCAGGAATTTGGGCTAAACTGGGCTAAACTAGACCAGCTCAGCTTAGCTGGGAAGAGCTGACTTTGCCCACAGGAGCTGCCACCTCCCTGCTGCTGCAGAAACACTTCATCCATCCGCCCTGGGGAGTCCAACCTTCAGGATCTTCCTCTCATTTGACTGCTGGAGCTCTCTTTATCTTGATTCTTCCTCTGTCCCCAACAGGAGGAATCCGTTCTGTGTAGCTTTGAAGGAGAATTTTATGTCATCTTAGTTACTGGTTAGACCTGTTCAGTGGAGCGAGGATCTGATGGGATAATGAGCCAGCAGGGACCTCGATGTGAGCAGCTGCTGCCTCTGCCAAGGAGTTACCTGCAGCCACCACTGAGCTGAAGGCTTCTGGCAGGGGGCAGAGTCAGATCCAGCCTTTTAAAACCTCTCCTTTAGAGGCAAATAGGGTTTTCTGACACAGATTTAATTGCTGTGTTTGGTCTGGGCTCACTGAACTGTAGGTTCTCAAAATTGTAGGTGGTGGGAGGATGAGTGTTGAGTTTGACCCAAGGTAAAGTAATGCATCCAGATGTTCTCTGCTGAAAGCCAGCAGCATGTCAGCTCATGATGGACACTTGGAGAGGAGCAACTGCTGCAGGCACTGCCAAATATTGGAGCTGGAAAAAAAACCCTGCCAGAGGTGAGGGTCTCAAAGGATCACAATGGGGTGGAGGAATCAAAGGAAAGGGGTGCTTGGAAGCCAGGTTCTCAACTTTTAGCTTGGGGAGCTCGTGTCGGATGATGCCTTTCAGGTGAGGCCAAACTGCAATAAAATTACTGGAGTATTTTATCTAATTAGTTTAAGTTAATTTTGAGGCAGTTGGGTACAAACTGTTAATTCAGCGGGGAAGGGATGCGCTGGAACAGATGTGCTGAAGTCACACCGAGGTTTAAATGGTCCCACTGTAAAACACTTCTTCACTGCCCGGTCCTCTGAAGGCAAAGGGCTGGGGAGGGAGGGGTTTAATAGAGGATGTGAAGAGCAAATGTGTCTTGCATTGTTCTTATGAAATATTAACGCCTGGTTGAGCCGTCCTGGCGGAGAAGCATCAATAATCAGCCCAAATCAGGGCTCTGCCTCATCAGCAGCTGATAAAGTCGTTCTGCCAAAAATTCTCCCTGTCTCCATCCCAAAGGTGTTAAAAGGGTTTGGTGTTTGATGAGATAAGGGCACTGCGGTGGGGCTGGGGTCTTAAACAAGCAGCGGGGCTGGGGGTTCTGTCCATTTACAGGGTATTTAATAATGCTCTCCTCTCCCTCTGGTTTGAGCATCCCATGAAACACCCGGCTGGCATCCGAGTCCCCCTGGAGCGATGGAGCAAGGAGTGAGCTGGCAGGCTCTGAGCCTTTCGAATAAATCTTCAAGCCAACAAGTTCCCAGGAAGTTTATTTTTAAACTTGATATTTGAAACTAAATTTAGGAGGAAATTGCTTTTTATCCCTCTCCCCCGTGAATATGAAGAGCATCACCTCCTGCTGCACAGCTTGAGTCTGGTAGGGGATTTGCTCCCCAGTTTGATGCAAACATGGGAAGGTTAAGAGGTGCTTGAAGATCCGGCTGACATTTCCAGCCAGGCTCCGCGCGGAGACGTGTGCGCCGGGGTAAATGGAGCTGACGTGCAGTGCTCATCAGCTCAGGGTGCCCTGGGAGCTACTGGAGAGCAGCACCTGATGGCAAATTCACATTTACAATTGGAGACGGGAAAAGGCAAAGGAAAAAATCCAAGGAAGGAAAGGAGCAGAATGCAAATCGGTCCCTGGGTGGGGAACGAGGCACTGCAGGGCCATGGTCCCTGGCTCCCTGGGGTTGTTTTTTCCCCCTGGCTCCCAGCACAGCTTTCAAGGAGCACAGCCATGAGCTACAGCACAGGGTTTCACCAGCATCACTTCACATTCATAAATAATCTATGGGTTGATTTCTTTTAAGGTGTGCAACAAGAGGCTGCCAACACCCAGCTGCATGGCTGGGCGAAAGGACACTGCCTAAAAAGAGTGTGTGTGTACATGAATATATAAATAAAATTTATAGAATTAATATAAAATATAAAAATAATAATAAACATCTATATTAAAAAATATATATAAGCAGATCAGCATTGGCTCTTGCTTTTACCCTTCTGTAGCTCAGACCATGTCAATCAAGCTGGCAAAAAAAGTGGGTTAAGGCTCTGTAGGAGAAAAAGAAATAAGAGGGGGAAATGTGCCATGGAGCAGTAAACACCGGCTGTGGGGGCTGGTGCAGCTCCTGGGCTGTGGTTCTGCTCTGCCCAACTCAAGGATGAAATCCCACCATCCTGGTAATGGGAGCAGATGCTGCTGAAAGCACTGCTGAGCTGAGCACAGCGCCGGGCACTGGGTGGGCAATGGTGCAGATGGGCAGTGGTACAGGCTGACAATAGGCACTGGCATAGGGAAGGCACTGGGCACCAGTTTGGGCTGGCACTGGGCACCAATATAGGGCTAGCATTGGGGATCACTATGGACAAGAACTGGACATCAGTTAAGGCTGGAATTCAGCACAGTCTAGATGGCACTGGGCACCAGTGTAGGCTGCTACTGGGCATCAGAACAGAATCATCAGGACCCAGAATGGGAGGGCACCAGGCACCTGTATGGCCTTGTGTTTGAATGCAGTGTAGGACTGGCAACAGCCACCAGTATGGGCTGACACTGGGCATTCATTTAGGGCTGGCAGTGGGCACCAATAGAGGCTGATACTGGGCACCAGAACAGGCTGGCATTAGCCTCCAGTTTGGGTGGGCACTGGGCACCAGTATGGACTTACTTTTAGCTTCAGTGTAGGCCTGGCATCAGGCACCAGTGTGGGCTTACACTGGGCAGTGCTACAGGCAGGTATTGGGCAGGCAAGAACCAGTGCGGGTGGGAAGTTGGCCCCATTCCTGGGGGCTGTGCCGGGACCCCAGGGCCACCCCCTGTTGGGCTGGGACCCACCTGGGGGAACATTCCTGGGGGCACTGAGAGCCCAGCAGCGCCGCTCTCCCTTTGCAGCCCAGCAGGGCCATGGGGTGCAGCTAATTAGTGGCTAATTACGTTAAGCCAGGGTGGCACTAATGTAATTGTGGGATTAGCCTGCAGAGACTGCGACCCTCCCCACGGCTGCTGGGGTCATTTGGGGGGGCTGGTGACACACACCTGGGCCTCATCCAGCTGAGCCCCTAAAAAGCGGTCCAGTGCCCCTCCTGCCCCCCATGCATCGCCCCCACCCTTGGCTGCTCCTCTCCCCCTGCTGTAATTGCCCCAGTGCTAATGGAGGGGCTCAAGGGGCGGCTGCAGGACCGCAGCACCCCGAGGATGGTGACACCCCCCCACACCCCCTCCCACACTGCCCTCCCCGCCCCAGCACATCCACCCCGATTACCGAATTAACCAGCTCCATCCCAGCCCGTCTGCTGCCGGGATGTGGGTCAGGGATTACCCACCCTGTGCCCCCCAGCTCAGTCCTGGCCCCATCACCCACAGTGGCACTGCGAGCCCCCTTTGTACAGCAGGGGCTGGGGACGGGGGACCCCCTCTCCATGTGAACCCCCCCCATATCAGCAGGGGCTGGGACAGGAGGGTCCCCTCGTGTGAACCCCCCCATACTAGCAGAGGCTGGGGATGGTGTGCCCCCGATACAAGCCCCCCCCCCCCCCCCCCCCAGCAGGTTCTGAGGACAGGGGCTTCCCCTCCCCAATGTCAGCATCCCCAAAACAGCAGGGTCCCCCCTCATACCAACAGGGCTCACCCCATGTGAGCCTCCCCCCCCCCATATTATCAGAGTCTGGGACAGGGGTTCCCCCCATGAAAGCACCCCCATAAGGTCCCCCCATCTGAGCTCTCCCATACCACCAAGGCCTGGGCACAGGCTCCCCCTGCCCCTGCAGACACGATACCCCCCCTCCTCCCCATACCAGCAGGGTTCAGCCACAGGACCCCCCCCTCCTGTTCCCTGCCCTGGGCAGAGGAAGGAGGTTCAGGCAGCCATAATAAATACAAGAAGAGTTTATTGACAAAAAGGAGGTGGGGAGGGGGTAGTGGGCCCTGGCCCGGGGTAATAAATAACAACCGTGCTCCCGGGGGGCACCAGCTTTACAAAATATGGCTCTGGGCAGCAGGGTCCCACGGGGTCCCCAGTGAGGCTGGGGGGGTGGGGGGAGAAGGACTGGACACCCCAGTGAGGAGCTTGGGGGGGCCCAGCCCCCCGGCACACCCAGACACCTAAATAGGGGCACCTAGGGGGCTGTAGCGGGGTCCCAGCCCCGGGGGGATGGGGGGAGCAGCCCCATCCCCTACCTGAGAGCCACCAGCTGTGATCCCCACGCTGGGAGCAGGGGCTCAGCACCACTTGGGACACCCCCAGAGGGCCTCCCGGCTCACATCCTGTTCCCCCCTGAGCCCCGGGGCTCAGGCCAGGATCTTCTGGGGGATCTCCACCGAGGCTTTGATGAAGATGGCGTTGTCCCGCACGTAGTTGCGCTTCTTGATGTCCTCGTGGGAGATGAACTTGGGGTAGCCAAAACCCAGGGTGCTCTCATCCAGGGAGCTGCGCGACGCTCCCGGCTTCTGGAAATTTTTCCAGTTGGGATCCGGGTGGAAGGTCTCAGTGATGTGCTGGGGCTTGGAGAGCGAAGGGTCGCTCTGGTCCAGCAAGGAGAAGGTGACACGGTAGGAGAAGGGCCACTCCAGCAGGTTGTCGTACTCGCCCGGCAGCACGCGGATGTAGACGGAGAGGTGGCTGCTCTCCCCGCTCCCGTTGCCGTTGAGGAAAGCCGAGACCTGGAGCTTGTAGCCATACTTGTGGGTGTAGAAAGGGGGGCTGAAGAACTCGTAGTTGCTGCGGGCTTTGGCCTCCTGCAGCTTGCGGGTGTAGTCGGTGATCTTCCAGATGAGGATCCCGTCGCTGCTCACCGACAGCTCCTCCACGTCCCGCCGCAGCTCCAGGATCTCCTGTCGCTGCCGGCTCACCAGGGCACACACCATGCCCAGGTGGGCCTTGGTGCTCTCCTCCAGGTGCCGGCCCATGGCCAGCTTGGGACACTGCAGGGACAGGAGGACCATCAGAACTAGGGAGCCAGTGGCACGGGACGGCGTGGGGACAGGAGGAAGGATGTCACGGACATGTCATTGGAGCATGGGGGTACTGGAGGAGGGCAGCATAAAGATGCTGTGGGGACACTGGGATGGCATGGGGATACTTGGGTGGGAAAGTGACACGGGGTGAAGCAGGACAAGGACAGGGACACCGTGGAACCACATGGATGGGAGAGAGCAGAACAAGGACACCACAGGGGATGGAACAAGACGTCAGGGCAGGAGAAGTGTTCGGATGTTGCGGGGCACAGGTGGGAATGGCACAAGGATGCCAGGGCAGGATGGGGACAGGGACACACTCACCCGGTGCTTGCAGCCAGCTTCCTTGAAGGGACACAGCAGCATGGCAGTGTTGCAGCTCTCCTTGAGGTGGGTGGGCACATCCTCCCGGGCGATGCTGGGCGTCCCACACTGGTTGGGACAGGGCACGGGGTACCGGGGACACTGGTACTGGTGGTTCTGGGGACAGAAGGTGATGGTCAGCCAGGGCCATGAGCCGGTGGGTTGAGGGTCCCCGTGGGCCAAATCTCACCTGGATGGTGTCGAAGACGAACTCCTTGGCGCAGTAGGTGCAGGGCTGGGTGCGCTTGGGGCACTCGGTCAGGGCGTGCTGGGACAGCAGGCGCCGCATCATGCGGGCCCCGCACTTGTTCTCTGCAGTACACACTCTCCTGGGGACACGTGCCTTGGTGGCCCTGGGGACCGTGGCAGCATTGTCACCCTCTGGTCACCCTTACCAGCCAGCCCTGCCAGGGATGGGGCCCTGTGGTGCCCCCACCACGGCCTGGCTGTGATCCCATGGTGTCTCCCATCCAGGCCCTCTCTCCACAGCCAGGCTGTGCTCCCTCCTCAGTGTCATGCACTGGTCCCCATGGCCAAGCTGAGTCATATGGTTCTCTGCACCCCACATTGCACCCCCAACCTGACTCTGCCCCATGGTGTTCCCCATCCAGGCTCTGTTCCTGTGGCCAAGTTGTGTCCCCTCTTCAGTGTTAGGCACTGTCCCCATAGCCAGCCTGTGTCCCCACAGCCAGGTTGTGCCCCCATGGTGTTCCCCATCCAGTCTCTGTCCCCATGCCCAGGCTGTGCCCCCATCCAGGCTGTGCCCCCATGCCCAGGCTGTGCCCCCATGGTGTTCCCCATCCACGCTCTGTCCCCATGCCCAGGCTGTGCCCCCATCTAGGCTGTGCCCCCATGCCCAGGCTGTGCCCTCATGGTGTTCCCTATCCAGGCTCTGTCCCCATAGCCAGGCTGTGACCCTGTCTAAGCTGTGCCCCCATGCCGTGCCCCTGCAGTGCTCCCCATCCAGGCTCTGTCCCCATGCCCAGGCTGTATCCCCATGGTGTCTCCCACCCAGATTCCATCCCCATGGCCAGGTTGTGCCCCCGTGGTGCCCTGCAGCCCACCCAGGTCCCCATATTGCAATCCCCAAACTCGTTACGCCCCCATGGTGCCTCCATCCAGCCCATGTCCTCCACACTACCCCTGCCAGCTGTGCCTCGCAGTGTCCCCACAACGGCCATTCCCCCACCCCAGAGCGTGGTGGGCCCACACCCCGGTGCCCACCTCGAAAGCCTCCCCGGTGAAGTCACTGGCGCAGAACTCGCACTTGACGCGGCGCTTGGGGCAGCTGTGCTGGACGTGCTCGGGCAGGTCGCGGCGGCTCAGCTTGGCGCTGCACCGGTTGGGGCAGGCGATGACATTGAAGCCACAGGTGCCAAGATGGGCCTGGTGGGAGTGGTGGCATAGAAACAGTGATGTGGGGGTGGTCGTGGGGTGCAGCCTTGGCCCCCTCCACCCCCACCCTCATTCTCCTGGACCCTACCTGGAGGTGCTTGATGAGCCCGCTCCAGCGACAGCCCTCCTCGCTGTGGATGCAGCGGATGGCCAAGCTCAGCACCTGCGCCTCCAGCTCCGGGTCGGGGTAGATCTGGGGAGGTGGGGTGGTTTGGGTTAAATTAGAAGTCCATTTCTTGACTCTTAACTCTGAGTAACTTCATTTTTGGAAAGCTAACTGCGTGTTTAAGATAGTTTCTCTCTAGAAGTGGTAACACAGGACATAGGCATGTGGAAAGGCCAATGTTGATGCTTACTCCTTGGATAACCAAGGCCATCCTCGAGCTGGGGGTGGCCATAGGTCACACGTGAAAGAGGCTGCACCTGCAGGGAGGCATGGACAGGACAGGTGACCCCAACCTGACCAACAGAGGATTCCACCCCATATCATAGAATCTTCTGTTTGGAAAAGATCTTTAAGCTCATCAGAACCAACCGTACCCACCCTCTGCTAAACCATGTCCTTCAAAAACTCATCTACCCATTTCTTAAACACCTCCAGGGATGGTGACTCAGCCACCTCCCTGGGCAGCCTCTGCCAGGGCCTGACCACCCTTTTAGTGATATACGTCATATTAGGGGTGAAATTGAGAGATCATGAGGGTCTCGCTCTCTTTTGTGATGGACGACGTCCAGTGTGGACCTCATCTATCTGTTTGCTCTTGATTCTGGATCTGTGAGCTCCTGAATCCAGTTCCTGTGCCCATCTCCCTCCAAGCCATGGACCCATTCTCCTCGTGTCTGCTCTGCAGGACTTGTGGTGACATATGGTCATGGGTGGGGGCATGATCTCATATATTTGTTGTATTTTATTAATTTCTAATTAGAATCATGGAATGGTTTGGGTTGGAAGGCACCTTAAAGCCCATCCAGTCCCACTCCCTGCCATGGGCAGGGACACCTCCCACTGGGTCAGGGGGCTCAAAGCCCCATCCAACCTGGCCTTGAACACCTTCAGGGCTCGGGCAGCCACCGCTGCTCTGGGCAACTTGGGCCAGGGCCTCCCCACCCTAATGTCTAATCTAAATCTCCCCCTTCCAATTTAAAGCCATTTAATAATAATAATAATAATAATAATAATAATAATAATAATAATAATAATAATGGTATAATGTGAGATATAGACTATAATAATATAGTATATATAGATTTGTAAATATATAAGTATATAAATATGTGATACGTAATTGTATGCAATGTATTGTATTAATTGTAATAATTTTATTATTATTATTATCATCATCATCATTTCATTTGTAGTTTTAGTTTCCAATCTGCAAGCCTTTTCCTCTCATCTTCCTCTCCCATTTCCCTGGAGGTGGGAGGAAGGGAAATTGGGAGCCCAATTGCATGGTTTTAGTTGCCAAAAATCAGTCGGGTCTGGGCTAAACAGTGCCAGGAGGCAGCACCAGGGCATCACCGCACCGCGGGGGCACAGGGACCCCCAGCCCTGGCTGGGAGCCGTGGGCACGCTGCCCGCAGCCGGATCCCCCCCAGTGGCACACGAACAAGTGCCCTTTGTCGGGAGTGAGTTTCCGTTCCCCAGCGCCGCGGCACAAAGGGCTCCTGCTTCCGCACGGGCGGCTGTGCCAACCTGGCTGTGCCAGGCGGGGCGGGGCTTGGCCCCTTGGCAAGAGGCGCTGGTGACGAGGGGGACATTTCCACGGGCTCACCTTGGCATAGTCGAGGGGCAGCTGGTCCTCCGGGCACTTGAAGACACCTTCGCTGCAAGACACAGAGGGGACAGGATGGCTCGGGGCTGAGAATGGCTGGTGGCACCGGTGGCACAGCCACGGTCATGGAATCGTTAAGGTTCCATGGTTAAGGAACTTAAGGTTCCTGAACATAAGGATCCTTAAGGTTCATTAAGTTTCTAAGCTCATCCAGTCCAACCCCACTGTGCCAACTAAACCATGTCCCCAAGTGCCACATCAATGTGATTTTTGAACCCCTCCAAGGATGGAGACACCACCACTGCCCTGGGCAGCCTCTTCACCACTCTGTCAGCAATAAAATTTTTCCCAACATCCAATCTGAACCTTCCCTGGTGCCCCTCGAGGCCATTTCCTCTCGTTCCATCCCTCATTCCGATGTCCCACATGATCCCCTCCATCCCACCCCAGGACATCAGCACCAAATCCAGCCCTGGCCCTCCAGGAGCCGCAGCTCTAATCCTGCTCCATCTGTCTGAGCTGGGAAATGCCCCCGCCAGACACCCCCCCCTCCGGACACCGCGGTCCCCGGGGCTCTGGGCCAGCCGCCGCGAGCGTAGCACCATCTGGAGCCCCCACCAGTCCCCTCTGTCCCCCAGGATTAAGGCAGGGTGGCTGCTGCCTGGCCAGGAGCAGTGCTGAAGGGGGTCACGGGCACCCACAGCCCCAGATGTTGGTGTTCAGGGGATGGGGGGGCAGGCAACAGCTGGGCGCCAGATGTGCAGCCCGGATGCGTGGTCCCAGGGGTCCTGCTCCGCAGGAAACAGTCCCACCAGCTACCGTGGTGAGAGAGGACATGGGGTCAGGAGGCCACCCTGGAGAGGTTCCCACCCCACTGGGCACCCCAGGATGGGGGATCCTCCCAAGGTGGGATTGGTGTCACTTGGCTCTGACCCACGGAGGGGCAGCGCAGGGTGAAGAGATGTGAATGGAGCCAAACAGGCAGCCTGATCCATGGCACAGCTGGCCAGGAGCCACTGCCACCCCCTCATGACACCGTGGTGTGGGGACAGACACGGGTGGCACCCCACACGCCATCCCCAAGGGGCATCTGGGCAGGAGGCCATGGGTGCTGCCCACAAGAACACACAGCAGGGACACACTGGGACCCCAGGGCTTTGGCATCCCCAAGGTGGCTCTAGACGAGGCCATCAGGTCACCCTGCTCATGTGCCACCCCTGAACGTCTAATCACAACGTGGCCTTGGCAGGCGCTGGCACGGCCTCGACCGGAGCTGCCAAGCGGCTGCGAGACGGCGCGACGGAGCCAGCGGTGCTGGCCTGGGATGCCTGGGCATGGCACAGCAATGTCCTTTGCAGCCACCATCCCTGTGCCAGGATGCCAAAGTACCCCAGGAGAAAAAAACCTGGTGCCATGGGGTGTGGACCCATCTACCCTGCCGCATGCCCGGTCCTTTTGCAGTGGGTATTTCCGTCAGAGTCATCAGGAACCCCTTGAGATAAACTGTGCCCGGACAGGGCTGGGCACCCAGGTATTTCCAGGAAACCCACAGCTAGCATTGTCCCACAGCTGGCATTGCCCTGCCACCCTTCTGGGGGACCCCACGGCTGGTGTTGTCTCATGGCTGGCATAGCCCCATGGCTGGCATCGTCCTGTCACCTTTCAGGGGACCGCATGGCTGGCATTGCCCTGCCACCCTTCTGGAGACCCCATGGCTGGCATCACCCCATGGCTGGCATCACCCTGCCACCCTTCTAGGGACCCTAAGGCTGGCATCGCCCCCCATGGTTGGCATTGCTCTGTCACCATTCTGGGGACCCCACAGCTGGCATTGCCCCATGGCTGGCATTGCCCCACAGCTGGCATTGCCCCACGACCTTTCTGGGGACCCCACGGATGGCATCGCCCCATGGCTGGCATTGCCCTGCCACCTCCCCAGCCCTGCCTGCATCCCATGCCCAGCGTCGGGGCTGGTGGGGAAGGGGACGCAGACCCGAAGGCAGCTCCTAATCCCCATCCCCGACCAAGCCTCCCCATTCCTCACGCTCGGCCGGGCAGGGAATGTGCTGAGGCAGCACCCGGGGGCACCGGCCTTGCCTCTGACCTTCACGGCGTGTCGGGGCGCAGCCGGGTGACGGCGCGGGGGATCCCCTGCACACCCTGGCACCCACCCCAGCCCCACGGCGCGCCTGGATTGATTGCTCAGTACAACGGGATCCTCAACCTGATCCAGGGCAAACGGGGCGTCTCGGTGCAGGTACCCCAACATCCAGCCACCCTGGCAGAGCCGAGGTGCCCGCGGGGCGCATGCGGGAGGGGTGTGGAGGTGCTGCTTGGCACGGAACCCGGGGAACGCCCGGTTTCGAAGAAACCAGCCCGCGGTGGCGGTGCCCGTGCGGCTCCCGGCCCGGGCAAAGGTTGGCTCCGCGGGGCGAGGCGCAGCCGGGGGCGGCAGCGGAAAAACGGGGCCCGCGGGGAGCCTTTGCACCTCCACACGCCCAGCCTAGGGGGGACGGACACCCCCTCACCGTTCCATTGGGGGAACCCCAGTACCGCACTGGGCATGGTGGTCAAAATATGGGCAGCGCTGGCCCAGCACGTGCCAGGGGAGGGGACACTGTGCCCTGGTCCCCAACTCCCAGTGCTCAACGACGTGGGGGCCCGGCATCTCGCCCCCTACACACACACACATCGCTTCCTCCGGGGCAGGAAGGGGTTAAGCACAAATCTTTGCAAGCGCTCGAAACTCCCCTCTTCCTCCTCCTCCTCACCGAGAGGGGCCACGGGCGGCTGCTCCTCGCGGGGCGGCTGCCACGCACTCCGGGCACCCCCTGTCCGGACAGAGGCACCCCCCAAACCCTTCTCTTAGGGGCTCCCCCGGCACCCCGCAACCGAGTACCCTGCACTCTCGGGTACCCCACATCCTGGGGCACCATGCACCTCGGAGCACCCCAGGGCACCCCCTCCTTGTCCGGGTACTCCCCAGTGCACCCCGTCCCCACCCTGGGCACCCTCGGAGCACCCTGCACTCCCCACCCCCGGGCACTACACATCCTTCAGCCCTCGGTACCCCTCATCTCCCTCCTCTCAGGGGCACCCCACACTCCTTCCTCATCGGAGCATCCCCGGGCACCCTGCACCCCCTCCTCCTCGGAGCACCCCCAGGGAACGCCGCACCCCCTCCTCTTAGGGGCACCCACAGGGAGCCTCGCACTCCATCCTCCTCGGGGCATCCCCAGGGCACCCCGCATCCCCCTCCTCTTACGGGCACCCCTAGGGTACCCCTTCACTCTCTCCTTCTCGAGGCACCCCCAGGGCAGCCCGCACCTCGAAGCATCCCTTCCCCTGCCCAGGGCACCCTCGGAGCACTCCACACTCCTCAGACCCGGGCACCCTTTCCCCAGCCCTGTGCACCTCCAGGACACGCCCAGCACCGGGCTCGCTGCACCCTCGGGCACCCTACACCCCTTCCTCTTAGGGGCACCCCTAGGGAACCCTCTCCCCAGCACCGTGCACGCTGCGGGTACCCCCTCCTCGCATCCCGGGGTTGGCAGAGGTTGTTCGGCGGGGGGGGGGCACCCTCTGCCCGCTGGGTGCGGAGCCCCGGCTAGGGGTAGGGAGGGTTGTTAATGGTGGGGTGACCTGGGTGCTCAGTGCTGGGGAGAGGGGCGTTCGGTGGTCCCGGGGGTCTCACCTGAGGAACTCCTGAAGGCAGGTGTCGCAGAAGCGGTGGCCGCAGGTGGAGACGCGCACGGGCTCCCGCATGGGCTTCCCGCACAGCGGGCACAGCACCCGCCGCCGCGGCCGCTCCAGCAGTTTGTAGTCGTAGCCCGGCATCCCCGAGCCCCGGCGGCCGCTCGGCTCCCCGCGAGCCCCACTGCGAGCCCGGGGGGGGCGGGAGCACCGCGGGCACCGCCCCCACAGGGGGGCCGGCCCGGAGCTGCACCGCCCCCACCCCCCCCCCCCCCGCACCGGGTTGGGGGCATCGGCCTCTCCGGGGAGGGGGCGTTGGAGCATCACATGGGGTGGCGGGTGGGGGGGGGTAGGAACCCCACACACACATCAGGCACGGGCACTCTGGAGACTTGGGGAGCATCAGCGTCTCCGAGGGGAGAGCTGGAGCATCATCCTCTCCGAGGAGGGGGTTGGTTGGTTGGAGCATCAGCCCCTCCAGGGGGTTTGGGATCCCCCACACCGGGCACGGCCACTCTTGGGGGGTGAGGGAGCCCCCACATCAGGCATGGCCACCGTGGGAACTCATCACATCGGAGGGGGAGGAAAGGACCCTTGACATCTGGCACTGCCACACTGGGGATTTAGGGAGCATCACAGAGGAGGGCCGTGAGACCCCATATCAGGCATGGGCACTCTGGGGACTTTGAGAGCATCAACCCCTCCGGAAGGGTTTCGGACCCCCCACATCAGGCATTGCCATCCTGGGGACTGGAGAGCACCATAGAGGGCACAGCCACTCCAGGGTCTTGATGACAATTAGCCCCTCCAAGGGGAATGTTGTGACCCCCTTTCCCACCAGGCACTGCCACTTGGCACTTGGGGAGCATCACACTGGGAAGGTGGGACCCATCACACCCATTTCACTCCGAACTCACGCCCCAGGCTGCACCCAACAGCAGCCCTTGTTTTCTGACCTCCTAGCAAGGGCTTGGAAGGGGGAGAATAAAAGAAAAACCCAGCTGGCTCCAGCACCACCCCCTTCACTCTTCCAGAAATCGGAGCAGCATATGGGAGTATTTGCCCCTTTCCCTGGAGATGGAGCCGAGCAGATGCCAGGCTGAGAACATGTTGTCAGTCCCACCACCGCCTGCCCCAGCCGGCTCCCCATTAAGGGTGGCAGTTGCTCCAGCCCCAAATGTTGGCAGTTTTCAATTAGCAAATGGCAGAGGAGAGGGATTCCTGGGGGACACGCTTAGCAAGCCGAGCTCCAGCACTTGTCACTCAAGGAGCTCACGTTACCCTTCTCCCCAAGAGGCTCTGCTTAAAATAAAATCCCCCAGCAGCCTGCGGGGGGGAAGGCGGGCAGCCTGCCCGCTCCCGCTGCCGCAGCGCCAAAAACAGGATGGGGGATGATTTTGGGGGTTAGCCTGAGGGAGAATGGGTCGCTCCCACCACCCAAGCAGTGGGGGGAGCTTGTACCAGGTACGCTGAGAGTGAACAGCCACTGTGAGGTCTCTCCGAGGGCCAGTGACCAGCTGGCAGCTGGCTCGGGTGGCAGAGAGCACGAGTTAAACTTTAACCACAGAATCATGGAATGGTTGGGTTGGAAGGGACCTCAAAGCCCATCCAGTTCCAACACCCCGCTGTGGGCAGGGACACCTCCCACTGGATCAGGGGGCTCAAAGCCCCATCCAACCTGGCCTTGAATACCTCCTGGGGACTCAAGAGAAGTCTCCACCACTTCTCTGGGCAACCTGTGCCAGCGTCTCACCACCCTCACTGTAAAGAATTTCTTCCTAATGTCCAATCTAAATCTTCCCCCTTCCAGTTTGCTCTGAGCTGACGTCCCCAGGGTCAGATCCAGAGCAGCCCCGTGGTCTGGCTGGTTCTGCCACCAAGCATGCCCTGGAGCCAGGCTGGCATCCCACCAGCAGACAGGCACTACCCCAAGGCAACCTGCCCCAACATGCCGTGACTTGGCCCTGACTAAAAACCATCCCTGGACACCTCTACGGGAGCGGGTAGGGACCAAAAGGATGGGCCCAGCACCCCGGGGGTTGATGTGGTCCCAGGACTGAAGGCAGAGGACACACAACTCCTGCCAGCTCAGAAAGCCTGTGGCTGCGATGACAGGCATGAAACAGAACTGAGATTTATCACTATTTACTGCTTCTCTTTGATGTTTTAAAAATTTCTCTTTCCTAACCTCACTGAAGAGCATCTCTGCTAATTAGCCAGGAGCTGACAAAGCCATCAGGATGGCTGGGAGGTGTCAGACCCTGCAAACAAAGATCCTATCCTTTTCCCCCCTCTCCTTAATGAACTCAACATCAGAGCCAGGCGTTTGCCTCTCACAAAGGCGACACAACCTCTGTGCAGGGCAATTCCCTTTGTGCTGGGAATATGTTCTCTGTCCCCTGTGACAGGTCAGTCCTTGAACCCATCTGGGCTCTTCCTGCCTTCTTCCCCAGCCTCTCCCTGCCCCACATCCCTTCCCCATCCCTCTGCTTTGTGTTTAATTTGAACTGGACAGACAGAAAAAACGACGCTCTGGCTTCTAAAGAAGTTGAGGTGGAGCATTTTGGCCCCAGGGAAAGGAGCGGGGAGAGTCCTCTCCCTGCTTCTGGGGACTGGTGCCCAGGGAAGGTGTGGAGTGAGGGCAGCAAGGCGGCCGGACAGACAGACAACAGCCACTCCTTCTGCCAAGCCTCATGGGAACGGGGATATGACCACAACAGATGAACCAGGATCAAATCAGCTCTGGGATCGAATCAGCTCCGGGATCGAATCAGCTCCAGGATCAAATCAGCTCTGGGATCAGCAGGAGGTTTGGGCTGTTTCCTGCTGACAGCGATAGCCCCCAGTCAGGGGATGTTACCGAGCAGAGGAATGGGGACAGGCTTTCCCTGGGTGACAACGAACAGAGGGGACCTGCACCGATGGGAGAAGGCAGCCTCATCCCATCACCTCCCTTCCTCGCCCCCTCTCAGCCATGCCTTCCTTAGGAGGAAGAGCCATGGGGACACGGCTGATCCACCACCAGCTCCACAGGCACAAAACAAGGCTAAAGGGAGAAGCCCTGAGAACTGCAGTTTCCACCGGGAGCTTCTGCAGGGAAACAAAGCAGCAGACGTGAGGAATGCAACTGGCCTATTTGCCCGGCTGCTCTGTGCCTCCGGCAGTGCGCACATGCCTCGGCTTGTCGTTTCAAGAGCTATTGTTGCTCGGGGCTGGGGGCCTCTTTGTTTCCTTTACCCTTTAGCCAGGCTTGGTCACAGCCTGATATTAAATTATTCAAATCATCTCGCTGGGCTTCACAGCTGAACTCCTGCACAGAGGGCATAGGCTGCGAAATCCCAAGGGCTCCGGCCCTCGCATCGAGCCCAGAAGGGCTCGCTGGGTCACACCAGATCTCCCTGCCCTGAGCAAAGGGGCCCAATATTTGAGCCAGTGACCCCTCCAGCCCCAGAGCTGCTGTGCAAAAGCATAATTAAGCCATAAAACAACCCACCGAATGCCAGCACCTCAGTGGGAATAGAGGGGGTTAAACCCCAGATTCAGCAGCCCAGCTGGAGCTGGGAGAGACCCCAGCAATCCAGGTTGCACATCCTCTGGAGTGGTGACATTTAGGTGCCACCACTGCCAAGCCAAAGGGTGTCAGAGACCTCTGTCCTACCTGCCTGGCATCCCAGCCAGCCCTCAGCCCTGTTAAAAACAACAACAGCCCCTTCTTATGGGATGTTGGCATGTGGAGTGGGGCGAGGGGAGCCCCAAGAGCTGAGCACAACGCAGCCAAGAGAAATCTGTTGCTGTAGGAGCGGGTGCTGCCGCCAGCTCAGTGCAGGGAGGAGAGGTGGTGGCCCAGAGGGGCTTTGAGGCAATTTAACCCAGGTCTGCAATTATTTTTGTGCCCAGGTTGGTTTGGAAGCAGAAAACACCTTTCCCCTCCATTGACACGGAGCTGCCGGAGCCGTCCCTGGAACCTGCGGCATAAGACAAGCGCCAAGGGACTGGCAGAGCCTTTGAACATGAGACAGCTTCCTGGGATAGCAGGGTGTAACCGCCTGAAAAGGCAGCTCCACAAGAAACAAGAAACAGCAGGGAAAAACCCATGCTCCCACCCCGCCAGGAGCCAAACAGGGAGGCCGTGTCTGCAGTTAGGGCTGCACACGCCTCTCCCGGCTGGACAGGACCTGCTCCCTTCCCCAGTCGGAGCCTGGGAGGCCAGAGAAGAAAGAGCAAGGAGACCTGCAGAAATTCATTACTTTCCACATAACAGAGGGATCAGTCGGCTTCTACCAGAGCCCGGTGAGGTTTCCCTCATTGAGAACAGGAAAGAATCACAAAAAATAATTAGAGAGATTTCATCTCATCCAGCTTATGAAAGCACCGACTTTATACACAACAGATTGGCAACAGCACAAAGATGGATGCGAAAGGCAGGAGCATTTGCTATGTCAGACAGATCAGAGACAGAAGCTCATCAGAAAATGGCCCAGGGCAGATGTAAGTTAAAAAAAGAAAAGAGGAGAAGAAAAAAAAAAACAGAAAGGAAAGGAAACGACCCTTCTGGAGATAAAAAAACGTAACTGCTGCCGTGACATGGTGATGTGTCCCCTCCTGCCTGCAGAAAGGATCCCTGGTAAAAGCTCATCATCTCCCTGGGGAGATCTGGGCTAAAAAACTTCAATTACTGACAATGGCTCGTGGTGTTTTGCTGCCTTCCACTAGCTCAGCTGGTCAGCAGCAGGATTTAGGGGCCTGAGGACAAATGTCAGCTGGAGAATCCTCCGGTGAGCTCCTGGGGCCAGGGGAGGCTCTAATTGGAAAGCTCCAGGCATCATTTCAGGAGAGTGAGCCAGGTTGTGCTGCACAGAGAGGCTGCTCGAGCTGGGTTTGGTACAGCCTTGTGGGCCAAGACGCTCAAAAGCGTGATGAACAGCTCAACAAATGGGTGAAACATTTTAAGGGGGGGATGGGAAAGGACAGACGTCTCTAATTAGAAAAGAGGTTTGCACTTAGTCACCCAGCGTAGCGCCTGGGGCCTTAACTCCAGACACTGCTGTGCAAAGGCTGACAGCTCTCTCAGACAGCGAGCTGTCAGCCTGGGCTTTGTAACCAGAGACAGCTTCCACGGGGAAAACAACCTCTGTGCTCCTCACCCTTCTACACAGGCACTTCCAGTGGGGAGGGGCAGAGCCCTGGCACGATTTCCTGAACGCTGCGTTAGAGCTCCGGGGATGTCCACCCCATGGCAAGACCCCCTGAATGCAGTGCTGGAGCTCTAAGGATGTCTGCCCCATGGCACGACCCCTGAGCGCAGCGCTGGAGTTCCAGGGACATCTCCCCACAGCACGTTTAGGGTGGCAGCTTCAGGCACTGGAGGTTCCCAGTGACCCTCAGGGATTGGATAAGTGAGACCAGCTCCGGTTCCGTGGGAACCATCGTTAAGAGCTCCCTGTGTCCAGACCAAGGCCTGTGGAGCTCAGCTGAGGAGTTCCTCAGTCCGAGGACACAGGTCTGAGCCAGGCTGTAGTGGGCAGCAGCAAGGGCAGCCAGGTGGCTGGGGCTGCCTCCACATCCATACGACCAGGCTGGATATGGCCCCTCTCAGCTCAAACTCACTGGGAAGGTGACTCTTCCATGGCAGCTGAAACACAGAGAGCAAGAACCAAGAACAAGCTGTGAGCTTCCATCTCGATGAAGCTACAGGGAGCAGCACCCTGCCCCATGCAGTCCAGATACCCAAAAGATGGGCACTACAATCCCTGTCCCACTACCCTAGGAAGCCACCTGCAAGGCTTCATTAGCGGCACAAGCAGGAGGCAATGCCCAGCACACAGAGCAGGAGGCAAAGATCTCTCAAGGTTTTCACCCTCCTCCTCCTCTCCAGCACTTCTCCCAGTAATTTCTGTGTTTGCAGTGGGACTGAGAGAAAGGTTCAGCCATGGCCTCACTATAAGGTGGGCAGAAGCCCAAGCTGGTTAAAAATGGTGTTGGCCATGTGGGAGGAAACCACAGTGCGGTGCAGAACTGCCACCCCAAAGGTGGAGCACTGCTCGCCTGTGCCAGCACCCTCTCTGGGCCAGATCACAGCCAGAGCTGACAGCAGCAACGACATCAAATGTGTCACCAGCTCTTGTGTTCTCTCTGGAGAGGATTCCAGGCAGGCTGAACTGTGTGAAAGCCCAGAGTCAGAACACAGCTTTTTATAAAATAAAGCTCTCAATGCTTTTTGTTATCGAGGGACGCCAGAGCAGGCGAAGCTGCTGCCCCAACGCTGCTCCCACTGAGGTTGTTCTCCCAGTACTGGGCAGGCAGGCTGAGGCTTTGGACTGGGCAGTGCAGAGGGGCAGCAGTGGGGCTGAAGTGGGGATGTGCTCTCAGTCTCTGCTCTGACTGATGCAGGTGGGAGCTCACACAAACCAGCTGCCCCAGAGTGCAGGGCGACTCCAGCAGCGGAAGGGGTGAGCAGCCAGCAGCCTTCCTGTAGAAACAAACCCCTTTTACTCCCCGGGACAAATGCCCTACTTGTTCCCAAGCCTGGGAACAAGTCCCCTTCACGTGGCAGAGCACATCACGTGAGAGCTCGGCACTGGCAGGGAAGAACGGGAGCCACACTGATTCCGCTGGACTGGGGCAGTCAGCTGGCCTCCTCCCTCCGGGGTGTAATTGCTCTCCTTGAAGTGGGCTGGGACTGGAATCCCTCAGCCCAGCACTGAGGCCATAATCAGCCTGG
Organism: Tapera naevia; assembly: GCA_033556795.1. Lineage (NCBI taxonomy): Eukaryota > Metazoa > Chordata > Aves > Cuculiformes > Neomorphidae > Tapera > Tapera naevia. Next base: position 63,227 of record JAUMJJ010000859.1, on the reverse strand, counting down.
CAGAGGAGGAAGAAAGGCCCCTCCAGCAGTCTGGGCCAGGTTCCCATCGTACATCCAGGCAACGGAAGGGCAGGTCACGCCATGGGCACGTTTTAAGCACGCAGCGATGCTGCATTTGGCCCGAGCAGAGAAGAACCACAAAACCATTGCTATCTTTTCCAAACCACAATGGAAAGGCAGCGGCCAAAATGACGCCTCAAATCTCAGCTTCTTATTTCAGAAGCAGCAATTAGAGAGCTGCTCTTTTTGGATACTCGGTAGACTGCCAGCACACCAGTTCCCCACCAGGCACAGCCCAGATCACCTGTCTGGCAGCGCACAAGTCCACCTCTGCCACCCCTCTGCTCCCCCAGCCTAGTGGAAGCAGCAGTGTCACAGTGCTGCATAGCAAAAGGGGTTTATTTATGGGCTGCAAGTTATTTCTATTCATCCACAGCTCTAAAGGGACTAGAATAACACAAGAGTTTACGTGCCAGGGCTACTCGGTACAGCTCTGGTCACAAGGCATTGTGTCTGGTTGGGCCCTCATGGCAGGAATCACAGTAACAAAGCCTTTACTCACGCTTCACTGCCAGCAGCGTGTTCCCGTGGCAGCAGGCTACGGAGGTCACCAGGTATGGATGTGTCTCTTCCAACTGCACTGGCCTCGGCGTTCCTGTTTCCTCATCCTTCCTGCCCAGACGTCCCCTGGCTCCTTTCCCCCACGTGCACACCTCTCCATCTGTAGAGACAGATACACCTTGCTGCACACAGAGCTCACCGGCAAACATGTCTCCCATCTCCCTGCTACCACCCTGCACTACCTCCAAGGCCTGCCTTGGCCACAGCATGATCTGCAGGCAGAGGCAAGCCAGGGCCTGCTGCAGCCCAGGACATAGGGGCTTCAGCCTCACCTGCTCCGATGGCCACAGTGAAGGCATCCCCACAAGCCACCACAGTGACCTTCATCGCCTGGAGCCCCACGACCAGGTGGGGCACACGGCTGTTGCGGCAGGTGTTGGTGCCCAGTTGCCCATGCTGGTTGCTCCCAAAGGTGTAACACTGGCCAGAAGCTGATAACAGAGAGGAAAGAAACAACCGGCACCACCTGAGGATGCACTGAAGCCCCTGAAGCATTTTGCTCTCTACCATGCTGAGCATCCTGCTCCACAGAGCTGAAATACTGGGGATAGGGTGCTTTTTGAGCCTCTCCGTGGCCTCTGCCCACAAAAACCAGAGGCAGGAGGAGGACAGCAAAAATGCAGGTGTCCCCTCAGGGATCTGAGCACACATCCCTCACCTGTGACTGCAGCTGAGTGTGCTGTGCCGATGTCAGCGCACACAATTGGCTCTTGGTTCAAGGGGGCTGACTGGGCACACGTGAACACAGTGGCCTCTTCCACCTGGTCCTCCGGGGAAGGCTCTTCTGCTGAGCTGATCCGATCTAGGCCCAGCTTGTTACACCTGCACGGGGCAAAACACAGCTCAGAGCTGGCCAAATGCAGCCTGGCACAGACACCCAGGGGACAAATCCTACCTAAAAAAACTGGCAGCAAGATGCTGGGGAGTAAGATCACACAGAGATGTCTTTTAGAGCCTCCTGCTCCCTCTTGCTGGACTGGACAGGTCCAGGAGTTTGCAGCTAAGCTCTGGAGCACAGACCCTCTCCCTTCTTACCTGTTGCTCCCACAAGCAAGAATCTGGTTCTTCACTGTGAGGACCATGGAGGAATCGATGCCGCAGATGACTCTCTGAGCCTCATGGTCTGGCGGGACTGCGACCTGCTGGGGGGAGTTGTGGCATTCCAGGGTACCCAGCCCAAGCCGACCTGGCAGGAGGAACAGAAGGGTGACACAACCTGACCACATCTCTGTGAGCAACGGGATCGATGTAAATGCTGCAAGAGCCCAACCTGGGGTTTATTACCACAGCAGGCGGTGAAACCCAAAGCATGGGGGCCTTGGCAGGCAGTGAAGCAGCTGCAACTCTTCCCTCCCCACCTAGGCTGGCACATCTGGAGAGGACTGCAGGCAAGCAGAGCCAGCGAGGGGAGCAGGAAGAGGCAACAGAAAGCAAGAGCCTTGTTTTACAAAGCAGGCATCTCTCACCATTATCCCCCCTGCCCCAGGCAAACACTTCCCGTTCGTTGGAGACCGCCAGGACGTGAGACGCGCCACAGGCCACCTGCACCATCTCGTAGCCCAGCAGGGCCTCCACGATCTTGGGCTGGCAGGGAAAGAGCAGCAGCCGTCAGCCGAGACCTCCCAGCCTGCCCGGCTGCTCCCATCCCTCCCACTCAGCCCCCTCAGCCTCAACACAGCACTGGCAGCATCCCAGTTTTTATCCAACACAAACACCAATGAATATTTTTTGTTCCAAACAGTCTTCAAAGGGTTTAGAGACTACGTGCACATAGCACAAAAGATAATGCAAACATCTCTGGGGCGGAAGAAAGCAGCCAGCACAACGGTTTGGAGAGGGAATAGGATCAGCCAAAGGGCTGGGATTCGCCCCCCTGCCCATGTGGGGAGTGCCAGGGGCTGTTAACGCACGCTCTGAGCAGGCAGGGGCTTGGTGCAGGATGCGTTGGCTGAAAGGCTCTTGTGCAGAGGAGCTGTGAGATATCAGCTATGTAGTCGTTAGGGTGTGGAGAGACCAGGATCTCCACGTTTCACCCAGCCCCTGCTGTGACCTGCTGTTAGATCTGACACCTCCCCACAGCGAGTCTCATTATCTCCTTCAAGTGAAAAGCACCATTTGTTGGGACCTGGCTGCTGCTCCCAACTGGTCTCCCCTCCCCAGCAATAAGCACTGGGCAATTCAACTCCGGATGGAGCAGGAACAAACGAGCCAGCTGACCACAGTGACAAATGGCACCAGTCCCCGGGCTCGGCTGGAAGCCATCGGCTGCTGCCACATCCAAGGGGCAGGGGAGGAAGAAGCTGGAAAGGGAGCAATGGGCCCTCAGCCCTAGCGCTCCGGGCCAATCGGAAACACACAGCTCTTCTTTAAATACTGGCTCTTTTGAAAAATAACTTTTCTCAGTGAACCCTGGCAGCTGTGGGCCAAGAGCGAAGCAGGCAGGTGTGTGATTGGAGGCAGCCTCCAAGCTGGGAGCCTGCCAACAGCAACCACAAGGCAGCTCTTGCCTTCCCCCAAGCTCAAAGGGATCATTGTGTAGGGAGGGGGGGGAAGAGAAAAAGAGAGAGGCAGGTCGGGTCTTTTAAAAACCCATAGTGACAGGGAGAGGAGGGGGATGGGGTCAGATGCCAGAGCATGCTTAGGATGCACATCCCTGGAGCTGGGATGAGCCCTCTCACGTGGTGCAGAAAGCGTGATCCATCCTTTACCCTGGGGAAGCAGCGTACCCAGCACCCTCACGACAAACCTGGCTCACATCCGTGAAGCTTCCGTGCCCCAAACACCCATTGCTGCCGCTGCCGAAAGTCATGATTATCCCCCTGTCTGGAAAAGCAGAACGAACTCGTGTTACCGGCACACGTGAGGCCCTGCAAGGCATGCACAGCCCCTGGGGATGGCTGTGGCTCCCAGAAGAGCAGCTCTGCTTGGATCCACTCTGACTCAGAACTTGCTGGGGGGAGCAGAGGCCTTGAGCGACCTTTGAGAGAGCAGCAGCCTCGATGTGCTGCGACAGCTCACCAAACAAACAACAGATGATAGGAAAGAGCTGAGATAACATTATTGCAGCTGTGTATGCAGGAGCTGCTAAATCCACGGTCTGTCAAGGTGTTGAATACACAGAGGCACTCACTGAGAAGCCGCCCAGCAGAGGGGTGGCAGGAAACTCCACGGAGAAGTAGGACAAACACATGCCTACAAAGTCTGCCAGTTGCATATCTGTCATTCGCTGCCCTGCTCGCCAGCAGAAGTGCAAACAGGGTTCCCAGAGGAACACTGCGAGGCCTTTGCTCCACAAACACAGCCCCAGGCTAGGGTGTGTGCTCCTCTCCCCGCCAGAATGCCCTCCTGGCCCACTCTGAGAGGGCTTCAGATCCTGCCTTCCTGTGGCTGAGGACAACTGGCCATGCAGGAGCTCACGGGGACTTCTCTCTGCAACAGCAGTCACTGCTGTACAGGCCAATTCTGGCTTCAGGTAACACAGGCAGGACAAAAAACAGAGGAGATTTGTGTCCCTCCCCACACCAGAGAGACCTTTGGGATTGAGTTGGCCAGTGTGGCATTGTAGGAAGGCTGTGCTGGCTGTTTCTGATGCTACAGGCCACAAAGGCCTCTGTGTCATCCCAGCTTTGTGCCCCCCTTGGGTTCCTCTCTCCACAGGCTCCCCAGGCAGTCACACTGTATTTGCACGGCCAGCTGCCAACCCAGATGGGCTTTGGACTCAGCCAGGAGAAGGCAGGAGGCAGCAGCTCACCTGTGAGGCAGGCTGTGAAGAGATCACCGCAGGACACGTGTTTGATGGTCACACCAGACTGGCCCTCCAGAAAGCGGGACACAAACTGAGGCTGGAGCTGCTCTGTGGCTCCCGGGAGAGAAGGGCCTCCTGCAGTACCCATTGGGGGAGCCTGGTGGAGAGAAGCCACATCAGCTGCTTCACCTCCGTGCAGCATGAGCTGGGTTGGAGAACTCAGACGAGCCCCTTCCCGCAGGCTTAGCAGTGTCACCCGCACCCTGGTCCTAAGGGATGCGATGCCAAGGCCCACGCTGTGAGCAGAAACATCTCCTCCTCAGAAATTGCCCATCTGAGGCTTCCACAGCCATCATCTGCCCCGGGTTCCCCATCACTCACCTCCCACATGATGAGCCGCCCTGATTTGGTGACCCCAGCTTTCTGTGTCCTGCCAGCCGACACCTGCACCACTTCGGTGTTAAGCATGGGCAGGCGGAGCGGGGTGGTGATCCCACTCCCCCAGGTGTAGATGGATGACAGTGGAGGAGGGATTCCTGTCCTGGCTGAGCCACCTCGAGCACCTATGGATCAAAGAGAAACCATGAATGAAGCCCTGACTCTGCTCCCACAGGAAGAGAAACAACAGCAGCCACCCAGTCTGGGTGCCAGCATAGCTGCCTGACAGCCAGCAGGGCCAGATCAGTGCTGGTCCAGGGCTGGCAAGGGGCTGCTGGAGCTCCCAGCCAGGGCTGGGAGGAACACATGGGAACAGCTCCTTCTATTCCATCTCAGAATTGAGGGAAGCAGCATCACAACAGCTCCAGCTAATTGTTACCAGTGCCAGCTGCATTGCCCCACGCCAGGACATCCCCGCTCGGCACTGCCAGCTGGTTCCCAGCCTTTACAGGAGCAGCAGGAACATGATTCAAGGGTTCAAAACTTGGAAGAGGCAGCTGGACAAAGAGTGCTGCTCCCCAGAGCTGAGGTGCCCATGGGCTCCTCTAGGGCTCAGGGAAGGTGATGTCTCCTTAGCTTTCTCTCTCCAGAAGCTCGAGTGCCTCTCTGACCCCCTGGCATCCAAAAGAAAACCTCTTTCTGAACGGAGCTGTGTTGAACACCTGGTGCCAGGACTCACCCCTCGGCCTGGCGCTGCTCACTCGTCCTGCTGTCCGGCTGTGGGTCACTGTTGGCACTGGAGCCAAGGGTTTTTCAGGCCTGCCAAATCAAAATCCAGTCCTTAATGTCAGCTCAGCCCCAGAGATCCTGCAGAGCCCTGGATCACAGAAGGTCTGGGCAGAGCTACAATATAAAGCCATGGTCGAGTAGCTCAGAGTTACCTCAGCAGGTATTTTAAACCATCTGAGAGAGGGGAGTTGGCATCATTTCGTTTCCCCCTGCACTCATGAATTCTCTACTCATGATGACAAGCCCACACCTGCCGTGGCCCTGAGCCACAGGGCCAGGCGTGGCCCACAGCAGCCGCACTTTGGGTAATGCAGGAGAGCTGCATGGGGACAATGCTCTATTCTGAGCTCATAACTGGAGACAGGGAGCTGGTCAGACCCACTGTGAGCTGTGGCAACCCTTCCCAAGGGACACCAAGGCGGCAGGATCACTCGCCTTCTCATTTTGACACTGCCCACATCAGTGTAGAGGTTCAGAAGGGGCCGAATGCAGATGGCTTGAGCCATGATCTCATTCAGCTGGGGCCGCTTGGAAGGGTCCAGGTTCAGCATGCTAAGGATGAGCTGGCGCAGGTCGGGGCTGTACCTATCCGATATCGGGGCAAACGTCCCACTCATGATCTTCAGTACTAAGGCAGGAAGGTTCTGGAGAGAAAACAAGAGAGAGACATGCAGTGGGCTGAGCGGTCACAGGCAAGGCCGAGGAGCAAGAAGCTCTCAGCACTGCCCTCTGCCTTCGCACAGCAGTGAGAAGAGTGATCCATGCATACATTTTCACCTCTGCAAGAGGCCACGGCTCCCTGTAAACCATATCTCTCTTACCGCAGCTTCAAAAGCCCTCTTGAGGCTGGCGAGTTCGTACAGCACACAGCCCAAAGCCCAGATATCACTCTTCTGGTTGTAAGGCTTCCCTTCGCAGAGCTCTGGGGAGATGTAGCACGGAGTTCCCACAACCTAGAAGAGACAAAGACATTCAGAGTGATGCTGTGAAACTGGGGCAGGGAGGTGGGAAGAGAAAGGCTCAGTTTAGAGCGCAGCACTGGTTACAACCAAAGCTTAGTGGAGCTGGGCTTTTGTTCCCTGGTGTCAACATCTGGTTGACAGTGAAAAACAGGAGGATTTGCCTTTCCGCAGACCTCCCTTGCACAGAGATTACCTCTGATTTTGTTCCTATCCACTTGAGGGAACCAGAGCCTAGAGCAATGAGCGTGATATAAAGGTTTAGTCAGATTAAACGAGGCAGGGAATGATGCTGAAGTCTCAAGCAGAGAGAAGAGATTAAGACAAGGCAGGGCAGCAGATCACAGGGACGCAGTTGCCAAATAAGTGTCAGACGAGCCTGCAAACACCACCCCTCCTGCTGTGGCAGAGAGGGGAACCTTGTTTACCCTCACCAGTGGGCCCAGACACCCTGTCCCCTCCCAGGTTGGGATAGGCAGATCTTTCTCACCTCTCTGCAGCCCACATTGCTGCAACAAACTTGGGCATTGAGACTTTTTCCTGTATGAACTTCAAGGAGCAGAGCAGCAGTGCGGCACATGGATGTGTGCAATTGTGCTACATCCAACCTCACTGCTTACAGCTTCCCCAGAGACTATCATGAGTCAATTCCAGAGTTTCCAACCCACTGCCATGGTGGAAAGCAGTCCCCTGCAAAGCCAGGCCACCCACCGTGTAGGCTTTACTCTTGCTGCTTAAGATTTTGGAGATACCAAAGTCTCCAATCTTGACAATCATGCGGTGTTTGTCCAAGAGGATGTTCTGAGTCTTCAGGTCACGGTGCAGGATCTGCTTGGTGTGGACGTGGTGAAGAGCCAGGAGGATCTGCACGAAGAAGTGGAGGATGGTGTCCTCATCCAGCAGGGAGTTACAGCGCTTGTGAATGAACTCAGCCAGCGTTCCCCCTGTGAAGGACAACAACGGCTGTTGGCAAGAGTAGCTGAGCAGGGCATTGCAAACCCAGCCTGAGAGCCAGGGGGGATTGAGCCACAGCATTTTAACAAGCCAGGTGTGTGTGGAAGGGCACATCCTGGTGAGACACGTGGCACATCCTTCAATGCTCTGGAGAACAATGGTAGCACAGTTGACAGGATGAAGAAACAGCGAGAGAGATGTTATTGTTGATGTACTGTCAAAGGCAGCAGGAAAAGCAACCCTAAAATGAAAGCTCTTGGAGGAGGACACAAACCTCGACAGCAGAACAAGATAAGCCTGTTCTGCAAAAGAGAATTCCTGCAGTCCAAGAGGCCCCTTTGAGAAAGGGAGGTCTGGATTCAGGCCTCACGTACAGCTTTTAACGAGCCCTGATGCAAATGTTGACTTCAACTCCACAGCAAATCTCGTTAGAAATCGCGCCTTCCCACGCAGAGATGGGGGAGCAACAGCGTGGAGAGAGCTGGCACAGGGAAATGTAGGTGAACCCAAGCCCAGGGCAGATGGCAGCACACTTATCAGCAACTGAGGTGTTAGAAATCTCTCTGTTCCTGACACAATTAGCGAGCATAAGGCACACAATCACAGAATGACACAGTGGCTGAGGTTGGAAGGGACCATGGAAAGTCATCTGGTGCAATCCCCTGCTCAAGCAGGGGCACCAACAGCTCATACCCCAGGACCATGTCCTCTCTTTGAATGTCTCCAAGGATGGTGACTCCACAACCTCTCTAGGCAACCTGTGCTCAGTAACTTGACTCACAGTCAATTTGATGTTCAGCAGGAATTCCAGATCATAGTATTATGGAATGGTTTGGGTGGGAAGGATCTCAAGGCCTATCCAGTTCGAAACCCCTGCTACGGGCAGGGACACCTCCCACTGGACCGGCGGCTCAAAGCCTCATCTAGCCTGGCCTTGAACACCTCCAGGATGGGGCAGCCACCACTGCTCTGGGCAACCTAGGCCAGTGCCTCACCATCTAAGGTCTACTCTGTTATCTCATCTAAATCTCCCCTCTTTCAGCTGAAAACCATTCCTCTCGTCCTGTCCCTGTACTCCCTGACCAAGAGCCTCTCCCAGCTTTCCTAGAGCCCCTTTCTGTACTGGAAGCTGCTCTAAGGTGTTCTCAGGCACTGGAAGAGGCTGCCCAGAGCAGTGCTTGAGTCCCCATCCCTGGAGGTGTTTAGAAGACATGCAGATGAGGTGCTCAGGGATCTGGTTTAGTAGTGGATAGGAACAATTGGACTTGATCTCAAAGATCTTTTCCAACCAAGCAGTTCTATGATTCCATCAGAGCCAAGGGTTCCTGTGTCCCCTGGAGCTGTGGATGCAGGCGATATCATGACCCACCTGGCGCATACTCCATGGCGATCATAAGGGCCTTGTCCTCCAGGAAGTTCTCGTAGTACTCAATGACATTGGGGTGGCTGAGCAGCTTGAGGACCTGGCACTCATTCTGTGCCGCCAGCCGCTCATCCTTGCTCATCTGTTCCACTGGGATCTGCTTCAGGATCACCAGCTTCTGGTCGGCCTTGCGCAGGCAGAGATGCACAATGCTGCAGGGACAGGGATGGGGCCTCAGTGTGGAGACAGGTCACGGCCACCATGCTGGGGTGACACCATGGACCCTTACCCCCATTTCCATGGTAATTGGACTCACATTCTCTCCCCTCTGCCCCCAAATAACCAGTGTCACATATCACCATGACAACAGCCAGGACATAGACAGACACCCCCTCCCCAACTGGCAGACCCCACATTGCCATGGTAACCTGGCCTACATTTCCACATTCCCCCACCCTTGCCCCAGTGTCACCTATCCAGTGTCACCCATCATCATGGCAACAGCCAGGGCCTGCACTCCCTCCTCCACGCTGGCAGACCCCACGTTGCCATGGTAACCTGGCCTGCATCACCCACCCCCACCCCCCTCGTGTTACACACCCAGTGTCACCCATCCCCATGGTAACAACCAGGACCTGGACACACATCCCGAGCTTGGTGACCCCCACGTTGCCATGGTGACAGGCATGTGCGGCTGTTGTTATGGCAACGCGACCTGCAGACTTCTTCTCCCCCCTCCCCCGCAATGCAAAGCGCTGGAGACCCTCCCGTGTCCCCCAGCCCCGGAGTCGCCCTCACCCGAACGCGCCTCTCCCCACCACCCGGATCCGCTCGTATTTCTCCATCACCATCCCGGCCCGGCCCGGGGTCCTCCCGGTGCCATGGAGACACTTCCGGGAGGCGCTACGGCGGCCGCCGACGGACAGAACACTCCATGCCGCGACCGTTCTCCTTCCCACTGTATAGTGCCTGGGGGGGGTGCTGTCCTGGAGAGGGGACAGGGATCGCAGTGCCGCCTCCAGCCCACGCCGCGTGGCCCTGCTGCCACCTACCGACACCCACCCGGCTCACGGGGGGGGGGGGGGGAGGGGGGGGTGGTGTCAGCCGCCGCTTGCACCGGAGGAAACCACGGGACGGGACCCCCATGCGGGACCCGCCAGCTGACCCTGCTGCGTGCTCCTGTAAAGGGGCACCTGATCCCCCACAATCTCTCCCGGCCGCCCCCGTGTTTCCGCGTGGGCTGTCCGTGGGTGCTCCCCTCAACGGGACGCGCCAGATGTGCAAGTGCCCGGACAGATGTGCAACGGCACCCACGCACACACTGTGCAACCTCACGCTATGGTCAGCGGCGTGGTCATTGATGAGGGGGCGTGGTCATTGATGAGGGGGCGTGGTCATTGATGAGGGGGCGTGGTCATTGATGAGGGGGCGTGGTCATTGATGAGGAGGCGTGGTCATTGATGAGGAGGAGTGGTCATTAACGAAGGGGGCGTGGTCAACGGTGAATGGCGTGCTATGCAAGGGCGTTGTCAGCGGAAAGGGGCGTGGTCAGACGGAGTAGCGTGATATGGGGAAGGGGTGTGGTCACCGGGGAGTTGTGCGGGGCTGGGAGAGGGCGTGGCCAGAGATGAAGCGTGGTTGGCGGGAGGGGGCGTTACCAGGAGGAAGGGAGCGTGGTCGGAGCGAGGTGGCGTGGGCAGACGGAAAGGCGGTGCCAATGGGGAGGCGAGGTGAGCGGGAGGGGCGTGGTCAGAGACAACCTTTGTTACCGCTAGGGGCGTGGTCATCTATAGAGGGCGTGGTCAGGCGACGGAATAAGGCGTGGCCAGATTGAAGGGGGCGTGGTCATAAAAGAATGGCGAGGAGGGGCCGTGCTCAGAGGAAAAGGCTCTGCCAATGGGAAGGCGGGCTAGTGGTGGGGGCGTGTCCGGAGGGAGGGGCGCTGAGGGGCGGGGGCGTGTCCGGGGGGCGTGTCCAAGGGGCGGGGCGAGCCCCGCGGTGCCCGCGCGGCGCGGCCGCCGGAGCTGGGCGCGATGGGCCCGGGCTGGCGAGCGGCCTCGGCGGGGGCTGGTGTGCGGCAGCGTGGCGATCTTCGGGGCGCTGCGGCGGGCGGCGCTCGCCTTGCCCCAGCCCGCAGCCGTGCGGAGCCGCCCCGGCCGCGCCTGGCGCTGGAGGAACCTCCTCGTCTCCTTCGCACACTCCGTGCTGGCCGGGCTGTGGGCCCTCTTCAGGTACCGGGGGGGCGCGGCTGGGGGTCCGGGTGCCCCCCGACTCCTACTCAGTACCCATGCTGACCCCCCGCCCCGCTCTGCTCTTCCCCCAGCCTCTGGCACTCCCCGGAGCTGCTCTCCGACATCCAGGACGGCTACAGCGTCTCAGGGCACCTGCTGGTCTGCTTCTCCTCGGGTAAGGGGCCAGTAGGGCTGTGGCCGTGGCCACCACGCGGGCTCTGCCTCTTCTCCCTCACTTGGGCTGGGGTGAGCTTGTGGCTGAAGAGCCAGGCAACTCTTTGTGCCTCCTCTGCCTTACTCACCAGCTTAGAGCCCGCAGGCTGCCAGCCCCAGGGCTTGGCCACCGTCTCCCCACGCTGTGCGAGGGTGGAAGCATTCCCAACACCTAGAGCATAGTCATGGCACCAGGTCTCAGCCACCCCTCCCCATACTTCACCAGGGTGGAGGCATTCCTGGCACCTGGAGCACAGTCGCAGCACTGGGGCTCAGCCGTCTCCAGACGCTTTGCCAGGGCAGAGGCATTCCTGATGTCTGGAACACTGCCATGGCACGTCCCCCTCCTTGCTGCTCCTCCTTACCTCAGCAAGCAATGGTGCTCAAGCCAGACCCCCTCAATGCTCTCCTTCATCCCTCAGGCTACTTCATCCATGACAGCCTTGACATTATCTTCAGCCACCAGTCCCGCTCATCTTGGGAGTACCTGGTGCACCATGCCATGGTGAGTACAGTCCTGGGGAGGCAAGGGGCCAGCACAGGGGGGGCTACCACACACCCCAGGGCTCAGCCCATGCAGGTTTCATGCAGTACAGTAAGGCAAGCCAGAGTCCTTCCCTCTGCCTCACCCTGGCTGCCAGGTAGGCTGCACATCACCAAGGCAGGGGCGCCTGGCGGGGCAGGACGCTTGCCAGCGTCGGCTCCGAGTGCCGGGAGCCAGACAGGCTGCCGCGCTGGGAGAGGGAAGGGCTGGAGGCTGGTCCCAGCTCTCCTGTGCAGGGAGGTGTAACAGGTCCCAGGAGAACTGGCTCTCCTGACTGTTTTTCACTTGGCCCACCTCTGGGTGCTCCCATTTAGGGTATGCCCAGACCCCAGTAAGGAAGGAGTTACCATTCTCCAGAGCGAGGAGAGCTGACCCTGCTGTGTGTGTGTTCCCCAGGCCATCTCTGCCTTCCTCTCGCTCATCATCACGGGCCGTTTCCTGGTGGCAGCAGTGCTGCTGCTGCTGGTGGAGGTGAGCAACATCTTCCTCACCATCCGCATGCTGCTGAAGATGAGCAACGTGCCTTCCCCAGCGCTCTACGAGGCCAACAAGTACATCAACCTGGTGATGTACTTCGCCTTCCGCCTGGCACCCCAGGCTTACCTCACCTGGTACTTCCTCCGCTACGTGGAGGTGCAGGGCCAGGGTGCCTTCCTCACCGCCAACCTCCTGCTGCTCGATGCCATGATCCTCATGTACTTCTCCCGCCTCCTCCGCTCTGATTTTTTCCCCTCCCTGCGCAGGGGCTCTGCGGAGAGAGGTGTGGATGGGGAGAAGTTTCTGATAGACTGAGACGTGCGTGCCAAGTGGGACCTGGGCTCTGGCTCCTGGAGGCCTTGGGCTCTCCAAACCTGCTCTGATGTGCCTTAGGGCTTGCTCTCTGGCCCCGGGCCCTGCCTTCACCCTCTCTTCTGCCTAAAAGTGCTTCCCTGCTGGACCAGCCCAACAGCCTTGCTGAGCCACAGGGATGCCACCAAAGCCAGGGGCACAGCTGATGGAGGAGCAGCCTGAGTTGGCTTCTGCGCAGGCAGCTGCGGGTGCAAGGGTGCTGCGTTTCACAGCCGATGGGCTGAGAGGGTTGCAAGGGAAGGGCCAAGACCCTCCCAAGGTGATGCTGGGTGTTTCGTGCATTAAAATCGGTCTGTACTGCTGCCACAGCACGCCTGGCTGGCTTTTCTGTGGGGCAGAGGCAGCATCTGGGGGGAGGACTGGGAGCATGGCAAAGGATGTGCCCCTGTTCCCAGCAGAGGGCTGGCAGTCTTTGGGAAGGGAGAGGACATATTTCTGTGCTTGCTTTGTTCTAGGGACCCTCCAGGGATGCCCTCAAGCCTGCTGGGTCCCACAAGCCCAGCTGCATCATGCTGAGCCTTGAATAGCCAGACCCCATCCCTCCCATGGATGGGTCTCTCTGCTCCTCCTCAGTCATTGGCTCTTCCAGAGACCCAGGGCTGTGCAGGGAGCAGGGGAAGGAGCCAGGAGAGGTACTCACTGCATCCCTGACCTGATGGGGGGGAGCCTTGGCTGGGCTGCATGACTCACCCTGCAGCCACGTGAAGTGGAGTTGGCATGGGAAAAGCCCTGTGAGGCCACAGGCTCTTCCTGGAAGACTGCTGCATGGTCACATCCTCCTCGGAGTGATCTTCACCAACACAACGCAGCACTGGGCCCTATCCTGCAGTGTCAGGACCAAGCTGCCCCCGGCAGCACCCTCAGAGCAGTGGGAGGAGAAAGGATTCAGCTCCAGAACCGGCCGAGCCGGTCCTGTGGAGCAGCAGAGCATCAGGAAGGCAAATCCTGCTGACGTGACAGCTCTGGGGCTGCACAAAGACTGGCAGAAAGCAGTGGGGCTTAGAGGGACTCCTACTCGGCTCCTGCCCCAGGGCAGGATCTGTCCTACCAACCCCACCAACCAGCCCAGCTCAGACACAAGTTGAAATAAACCAGTGGAAGTAGTGGTGCATCATTCACCCTCCCTCCCTTCAGAATGCCAGGAAACACCCCACAGGACTGGGATCCCACCAGGGCTCCCCAGTGTGCACCAATGGAGCAGGGGGTGCATGCTGGGAGCAGCCTGGCTGCCAAAGCAGAGATGTGATACTCAGGACTCTGCGTGGGCAGGGATCTACATCAGCTTCAAGCACCTCGCCCAAAGCAGAGCTCAGAAGCCCCACGCCACACAGCCTGACTCTCAGCAGCACGTCCCAACAGCTACACATCTTACCAGCATATGCCCCATGGCCTCCGTGCCCCAGCTTCATTTGCAAATACCCCACATAATCAAACCCAAATTTTAGTTCCCCCTCCCCTTGCTGCACCTTTCCCCTTATCACTATGCACAGAGTGGACTCGGCTCTGCTCCAGGTCACAGGCACAGGGAGACCAGCAATGATCCCACAGCAGCATGGAAGGGTCAGGCACAACAATGCTTCCCAAAGCAAGGAACCTGGCTCCCTCCAGTTTCCCTCCTGGCTTCCAGTTGGATCATCTCCCAGCAGCACAGCACTAGCTGGACTGGGACAGCTATGGGTCAGGCTGGCCACCAGCCAAGAGAAGGAAAATGTTGGAGGGCAGCAGGCACCAGGCTAAGTGGAGGCAGGATCAGGGCAGATTGCAAGTCATGCTGATGTGAATCCCTCCCCAGCCTCCACGCTGCCACACGGACCCACTCCTCACTCCAGCAGCAATACAGATGCTTCTCCCCGACATCTTTCCTGGGGTGACAACACCTCAGGAGGAGCCACAGGCCTCAGGCAGCCCCTGCTGCTGCTCATCACCTTCCCAGGCTATGGGCAAGACATTGGACAGGTGCCCCTCAACCCCACAGGCCAGCCAATCAGGAGGGACCCCCATCCAGGGAAGCAGCACTCTTCCCCTCCATGTGGTTTCTCACTCCTTGGAGCAGGCAGGGAGCATCAGCTGCCTCCCTGCCCAGCCGAGCACCCCACGGGGACCAGCTCCCAATTCCAAACCCAGCTCTCTAAGGCAGACTGACAGCAGGAATGTGAGCACCCAGGCTTTGATGCTCCATCCCTAGAGGTGTTCAAGGTCAGGCTGAATGGGGCTTTGAACACCCTGATCCAGTGGGAGGTGTCCCTGCCCATAGCAGGGGGTTAGAACTGAGTGGGCTTTGAGGTTCTTCCCAACCCAAACCATTCTACAATTCTATATCTAGGGCCACCCTCTGTGGGCAGGGCAAGGGTGCAACGGCAGCTGCCTCTGGGGATGCATTCAGCTCTCCACAGCCTGTCCTGGTGCCTGTGTGTCACCCTCCCATTGCAGGTAGCTTTCCCAGCACCTGGAATTGTGAGCTCCATGTGAATTCTCAAACCCAGCACAAATCTTTGCCCCAAGAGCAGCAGAACCTTTCCATCCACCACCACTCTCCCCAACCGTTCAAGCCATCGTCCTGGGACTGAACTCTGTAAGAGGCTCCAAGGAACTCGGTGCCTGCTGCCAGAGGGTTCAATTACCCCAGTCAATATTTGGTCACAGCTCTCACTGTCTCAGCCAGTGTAACTGCACACTTAAGATCAAGTACCTCTAAGGCTTAACCGTACCTCATCTCCCTCCTCCACTCACCCACTGCTCTTGTGACTCTCCAGGTGCTTTGAAAAGCCGGTTTCATCTACAAATTTAAGGCAGCACAAGACTGCCAAGGCTGTAACTGTGGAAACAGCCCTCACAAGGGCCACAAACCTTGGGAGGTTATAGGCAAGGAAACAGGAAGGGTGTCAGGAAAACCAGGTTGTGATTGTATGCTGCAACACGGGGAGTTAGGGATGCCATCAGGAAACACACACACACAAAGCCTCTGCAATGGCTTTAGCTTGAGGGTTTTGTCAGGGGAAGCTCACAGCATGAACAAATAGCTGATAATACCAGTTAATTACACAGGGCAACACAACACAGGATACCAGAGGCCTTGGGTGAACAGGTATTGGGGATTCAGAGCAGCATCACCTCACAGATGTCTGCTCACAGCAGGCAGAACACAGTGATCCAGCAGAGTCCACACCACGCACAGGACAGCACTGCCCTCCATGCAACTCCTTCACAGAGCTCTGCCCACGCAGTGCCAGGGAGGAAGGGAGGAACCTCCCCTACTGAAATAAGGCCCCAAAAGTACGCTGGGCACACTCTTTCATACAGGCTACGCTGTCACAAAACACAAGAGCCTCTCAGTGGTGTCACAGGGTTTATTATCCTGTCTGTACAGTCCTTGGTAGATGCAGTTTAGATGATTCCAATCTAGAAAGAAGCACAGCACATTAAAACAGTTGTTACAGCAGCAGAAAGGCAGAACCTTCACTGCCAGGGCTGCATCTCCCTGGCATTTCCATCCTCTGAACACAGGTCTGTTTGAGTGCCTTACACAGCCACTTCAGACACCTACTCCAGGGTTACTCCTGTGCTAATCCACAGCCACGTTTCCCTGCTCCTGTACCACCACTGCATCCTGTCCACCTCAGCCACATCCAGGATTGAACTCCACTTTCACTGAACATTTTCAGCCACCTGCTTGGCAGAAACCCCTTCTTTGCTGGGGCTGGCAGCGCAGCAATGCCTCTGGCATCATTTCCCCTTTATGAATGGGCCACCAACAGTCCTGGCCAGGGACTCTGGAACTCTCACAGTCCTGTAGAGTGGAGCCCTCCCTGGAGGAGCCAAGGAACTGCAGCAATTCTCTCTCAGTGACTTTTCCCACCCAGCCTCTGGATCTCCAAGGCACAATCGCATTCTGCTAGATGCTGTGACCTTGCTTCTGAACAATCAGATTGTGCCTAATGGAAAGGACACTCCACAGAAGCACAACTACCCCACCAGTACACCAGGAAGAGCAACCGGATGCAGGAGACACAAGACAACGAGAGGTGCAAAGCTTCAAAGACTTCTCACCTTGTTGGCTACATCCAGCGCATCATAATCTGGAGCCAGTCGGACATAAGCCTTCTTTTCCCCATCAGGCCTAGAAAGGAATAGGAGACATCAGTACAGGGGCAAACAATTCCTCCCACCCAATCCACATTCCTGCTATAGCAGCGTGCATCAGTGGTTCCTTTGGAAACATCACTTTACTCAGTGGTAAAAAATGTTTACATCACTTGCACGAGTGTGGGTGTTAGAAGAGTTCCCTGATGAGGCTGACCCTCTGGCCTGCCAACATTTCCCGCTTCCAATAAGCCATGCTCACTCACAAGTTGTATTTCTCAAACTTTAACACTGAAAACCCAACAGAGCTTAATTCCATGCTCCCCTTTGAGCACCCACAGCCGTCGATGCTAACACAGGTTCCTGTTTTCTGCTGAAAGCCACTCCAGGCTCCAGCAACACCTCACTCCCACCATTGACCCATGCTCCCCTTTTCTCACCTAATCAGTGTGTTGACCTTGGCCACATCAATATCGTACAGCTTCTTGACAGCCTGTTTGATCTGGTGCTTGTTTGCCTTGACATCAACAATGAAAACCAGGGTGTTGTTATCCTCGATCTTCTTCATTGCCGACTCTGTGGTCAGAGGGAACTTGATAATGGCATAATGGTCCAGCCTACAGGAGAAAGACCCTGTGGTTAATAGAAGACCAGCAGATGTTGTCTCTGCACTTCAGGGGCTTTCAGGTACCATTTGAAAAAGTTTGGGGTGCATCAGTTGTCAAAAAAAGTTCTAATCACAAACTCTCAGGCTTTGGTCGCTTGAAATCATCATCACCTGCACCTCAAACACCCACTGTTCTGCCACCACAGCGCGCGCTCAGCTCCCACCCTGGGACCTGCAGAGGAACTCAGGGCCCCAAACCAACCCACACTAAAACCAACCCACACTTGCCCTAAAGCAAGAGAGAGCCCAACAGCCCACACGTACTTGTTTCTCCGTGGGGCGCTCTTCCGGGGGTACTTGGGCTGCCGCCGCAGTCGCAGGGTCTTGGGCCTGCGGAAGGTGGGCGATGTCCGAATCTTCTTCTTCTTGTGACTGTGGACCCCCTTCAGGACAGCCTTCTTGGCCTTGAGCGCCTTAGCCTTTGCCTCTGTCTTCGGAGGCACAGCTGCAAGGATAGCTCAGTCAATACCATCAGCGAGCGCAGGACCAGTACGCACTCCCCTTCCCACCCCACCAGACCACGACTTCCCCTGTCACAGAGCTCAATGAACAGGACCCCTCCAAGTAATCCATGCTCCCTCATCCAACCAACACCAACTCCAAAAGGCCCAATGGGTTTGAATTTTCCTCTTTAAACAAACCACTCTCTTACCTCACCAACCGGCAGAGGCATTCATTCCCTCCCCAGCTGCCTTACCCCCTAAAACCCCAGGAGTCATATAATCATGGAATGGTTTGGGCTGGAAGTGACTTCAAAGTCCATCCAGCTCCACCCTCATGCCAGGGGAAGGCACACATCCCACTGGACCAGGCTGCTCAAGGCCCTATCCAACTTGGCCTTGAACACCCCCAGGGATGGGGCAGTCACGACTTCTTCGGGCAACCTGTGCCAGGGACTCCCCATCCTCAGTATAAAGACTTTCTTCCTAATGCCTAACCTAAATCTTCCCCTTCCAATTAAAGCCAATCCCCCTTCGTCCCACCTCTGCACTCCCTGACCAAGAGCCCTCCCCAGGTTTCCTGGAGCCCCTTTCAGTACTGGGAAGCTGCTCTAAGGCCTCTTCTCCAGGCTGAACAAGCCCGGTTCTCTCAGCCTGTCCCCGTATGGGGGATGCTCCAGCCCCCGGATTATCTTCCTCCCTCAGAGAGCCGGGCTCTCTGGGCCCTCATTCCCTCACAGAACCAGGCTTGGTCCGTCAGCGCAGGCCTCTCCCACCACCCCCACGTGCCCGCAAGCCCAGCACCGCCTCGCACACCCCCAACGCCCCGACACCGGTTCCCCACGATCACCCCCCACTCCAGCTGATGCCTCACCACCACCCTCTCCCCGGCCCACGCCTCCCACCGCCCGCAGCCCTCACCCTCCTTCTTCGCCTTGGGCGCCATCTTGGCCAGGCGGAGGCCGAAAGGGGCCGCCCGGCCCGCGCCGCACGGGCTTATAACGGCAAATCTCGCGAGACTTGCCCTGCCAACTCTCGCGGGAACAGGAGCCTCCCGCGAGCATGCGCCGTGCGGAGCGCGCCGCGGGGCATCATGGGAGTTGTAGTCCCGTCCCGTTCCCCCCCCCCCCCCCCCGCGAGTCCCCGGGGGCGTTGCGGGGGTTAACGGGGTCCCCCCAGTGTTTGGTAGCAAAGCAATGGCCAAGCCCCGGAGAAACCGGCGTCTTGGCCACTCCCCCGGCAACTCGTTGCCGGGGGAGTGGCCAAGACGCCGGTTTCTCCGGGGCTGGGCGTGCGGAGCCGAGCACCGCTACCGGCACCGGGAGAGTGGACGGTATTAGGGGACCCCCCCCCCGCGACCCCATTTAACGGCGCGGGGTGGGGGGGGGGAGGGAGGGGGGATGTGTGGGTGGGGGGGGACTGTGCACAGATACAGATGGGGATGTGGAGAGCAGTGGGAGACGGGGATGGGATTGTGGGACACGGGGACAGGGACACGCTGGCCCGATGATCAGTGGGATACAGGAACAGGGACACACTGGGATGTGGGGACCAGTGGGACATGGGGACAGGGTCAGACAGGGATGTAGGGACCAGTGGGACATGAGGACAGGGACATGCGGGGTCGTGAAGACCAGTGGGACATGGGAACAGGCACACACAGAGATATGGGGACCAGTGGGATACGGGGATGGGATGGTGGTACATGAGGACAGGGACAGGCAGGGATGTGGGGACCGGAGGGACACAGGGACGGGATGGTGGGACACGGCAACAGTGACACACAGGAATGTGGGGACCGGAGGGACACGGGGACAGGCACATGTTGGGATGTGAGCACCAATGGGACACGGGAGAGGTGGGATACTGGGACATGGGGATGGAGGAGACATGGGAACAGGCACGGATGGGGATGTGGGGACTGATGGGACACGGAGACCAGTGTGACACAGTGCTGGCTGTTCACTGGGCTGCCAAACATGGAATGTGGGGACAGCTGGGACATGGGGACTGTGGTACCCTGGTGCACAGGGGTGTGGGGATGGCTGGGACATGGTGATAGCTGTATCCTGAGGTGTGGCAAGAGCCACACCTGGGGACATGGGGACAGCTATACCCTGGGATGGTGCGCTGGGGAAGTGGGGACAGCTGGAACAAGGGGACAGCCATGCAGAGGGCTGGGACATGGGGAAAGCTGGGACACGGGGACAGCCACATCGGCGACCTCAGGGTGTCTGGGACACTGGGAAAGCCATGCTCGGGGACCTGAGAATGGCCAGAACATGGGGACAGCTGTGGAGACAACTGGGATAGGGGGATGGCCCCTCTTGGGCACATAGGGACAGCTGTGTCCTGGGATGCTGTGCACGGGGACACAGGGACATCACCACTCCATGCTGCCTTTGTCCCCAGGGCTCGAGGTGGCCCTTGCCCCGTCCCCGCTCCCTCTGACCACCCAGGCGGCCCCGCGGAATGATGAACGTGCTGGCTCCTGTCCGCAGGGACAGGGTCATCGCCGAGCTGCCCCCGGTGAGCGGGGGGGGACAACAGTGGGTGGGGGGACACGGCCGAGCCCCGTGGTCACAGCGGGGTCCCCCTTTGTGTCCCCACCAGTGTTTTCGGACAGAGGCCGCCCTGCACGCGCGCTGCGCCTTCCACGATAGCGTGGCCACTGCCTGCCAGGAGCAGCGCACGGGCACCGTGGGGTGAGTGGGGGGTGACGTGGGGACCCCACGTTTTGGGGTGGAGGGGTGGTGACAGGGGTCCCCAGCCCTGCCAGCCCTGGTGTGTGTGTGGGGGTGTGCCGCGTGGCTGCCGACGCTGCGTGTGTGAGCCCTGCGTCACGGCGCAGGAATGCAGCGCGGGGGGGACATGGCAGGGGGATACAGGGGGGAAACGGGGAGGGGACATGAGTGGCATGTGACGGGACACGGGGGGGATATGGGGGGGGGATATGAGTGGGATACAGGGGGTACATGGAGGGGGCACGGGGGGGACATAAGGAGGGATACAGGGGGGACATGGGGGGGATACAGGGGGGATATGGGGGGGACATGAGGGAGATACCGGAGGGACTCGATGAGGACATGGGGGGATACAGGGGGGACATGGCGAGGGGGCATGGGAAGGGGACACAGGGGGACATGGGGGGATACAGGGGGGACATGGGGAGGGGGCATGGGAAGGGGACACAGGGGGACATGGGGGGATACAGGGGGGACATGGGGAGGGGGCAAGGGGAGGGGACACAGGGGGACATGGGGGGATACAGGGGGTACACAAGGGGGATATGAGGGTGGGATACAGGGAGGATACAAGGGAGACATGGATGGGATACAGGGGGAAAACAAGGGGGATATGAGGGGGATACAGGGGGGACATGAGGGGGATACAGGGGGGACATGAGGGGGATACAGGGGGGATACAGGGTAGACACAAGGGGGACATGAGTGGGATACAGGGCAGACACCGGGTGGGGACATGGAGGGGGGTTACAGGGGGGGCACAAGGGTGATGGGAGGGTACAGGTGGCACACAGGGGGAACACAGGGGGTCTGGGTCTGGGCTGGCAGTGGGGTGGGAAATCTGGGTTGTGGGGCGCTGTGGGACTCAAGGGGCTTGTGGGGTGACCCCCCCCACCCCATGGGCTATGGGGCAGCGGGAGGGGAGTCCGTCACCCCACTGAGTGACCATGTGTCCTCCTGCCCTGCAGGTTCAAGATCTCCAAGATCATCGTGGTGGGGGACCTCTCGGTGGGGAAGACCTGCTTGATCAACCGGTAACAGGACCCCCTTCCTCCAGAGAGGGTCTGGGGGGGGGAAGTTGCTGGGGAAAAGACCCCTCCTCCACCAAAATGGGCAGCAACACCTTAGGCTGAGCCCGGCTCCAGCTGGACCCTGGTGCTGAGCACCCTGGGATGGGGGACACTGAGCTCTGGGGTGGGGTACACATGGGGTTGTTGACACCTGTTTGTCCCTCCCCAGGTTCTGCAAGGACACCTTCGACAAGAACTACAAGGCCACCATCGGGGTGGATTTCGAGATGGAGCGGTTCGAGGTGCTGGGGGTGCCCTTCAGCCTGCAGCTGTGAGTAGGCACCAACCTCTCCCTCCCACATACACCCCACACCCCCCCTCACCTCCCACCACCCCTCCAGGTGGGACACGGCCGGCCAGGAGCGCTTCAAGTGCATTGCCTCCACCTACTACCGGGGAGCACAAGGTGAGGTCCCCACCGCGGCCCTCCCCACCGATTGTCCCTGTCCCCATCTCATCCCGCCCTTCCCTCCCCAGCCATCGTCATCGTCTTCGATGTCAACGATGTGGCATCCCTGGAGCACACACGGTGGGTGACACATGGCCAAGGTGGGACCAGGAATGAGCCCGTGGGGTGGTGGGGATGGATGGAGAGGTGGGACATAGGGGTGGTGAGGATGGATGGAAGGATGGATGGAGAGGTGGGATGTAGGGGTGGCGAGGATGGATAGAGAGGTTGGACGTAGAGGTGGTGAGGATGGATGGATGGATGGATGGATGGATGGATGGATGGATGGATGGATGGATGGAGAGGTGGGATATTGGGGTGGTGAGGATGGGTGGATGGATGGATGGATGGATGGATGGATGGAGAGGTGGGATATTGGGGTGGTGAGGATGGGTGGATGGATGGATGGATGGATGGATGGATGGATGGATGGATGGAGAGGTGGGACATTGGGGTGGTGAGGATGGATGGATGGATGGATGGATGGATGGATGGATGGATGGATGAATGGATGGATGGATGGATGGATGGATGGATGGATGGATGGATGGATGGATGGATGGATGGATGGGTGAATGGATGGATGGATGGATGGATGGATGGATGGATGGATGGATGGAGAGGTGGGACATTGGGGTGGTGAGGATGGATGGATGGATGGATGGATGGATGGATGGATGAATGGATGGATGGAGTGATGGAGAGGTGGGACATTGGGGTGGTGAGGATGGATGGATGGATGGATGGATGGATGGATGGATGGATGGATGGATGGAGAGGTGGGACACTGACCAGAGACAGTGGTCCCTGCAGGCAGTGGCTGGCTGATGCCCTGAAGGAGAACGATCCATCCAATGTCATCCTCTTCTTGGTGGGCTCCAAGAAGGACCTGAGCGTGAGTGTGTCCCTCTTCCCGTGGGCTCCCTGCGCCCCGGCTTGGTGTGGCTGTCACCCACCCACCCATCCACCTGGCTTGGTGTGGCTGTCCTTGTCACCCACCCACCTGCCCGGCTTGGTTGGCAGACGCCGGCACAGTACAGCCTGATGGAGAAGGATGCTCTCAAGGTGGCCCAGGAGATGCAGGCGGAGTACTGGGCTGTCTCCTCGCTCACCGGTGGGTCCCTGGCTGGGTAGGGGGGTGTGGACCCCAGGGTCTGGCCGGGCAAGGGGACACTCAGGCAATCTGAATTACAAGGGCAAGTAGCGATAGGACGAGGGGGAACGGCTTTAAACTGGAAGGGGGAAGATTTAGATCAGACATCAGGAAGAAATTATTCATTGTGAGGGTGGGGAGGCCCTGGAACAGGTTGGCCAGAGCAGTGGTGGCTGCCCCATCCCTGGAGGTGTTCAAGGCCAGGCTGGATGAGGCTTGGAGCCCCCTGATCCAGTGGGAGGTGTCCCTGCTCATGGCAGGGGGGTGGAACTGGATGAGATTTTGGGTCTCTTCCAACCCATCCCATCTCATGGTTCCATGATTTTTCCATGATCATTCCATGATGATCTCAGGGGAGAACGTGCGGGATTTCTTCTTCCGTGTGGCAGCGCTGACCTTCGAGTGCAGTGTCCTGGCCGAGCTGGAGCGCAGCAGCTCCCGCAGGATCGGCGACACCGTGCGTGAGTACCCCGGGGCGGCCCCACACGAAGTTCCCCCACCCCCCCCTCCCCCAATTTGCCCCCCACCCCCTCATCCCACCCCAATCCCTCTGTCCCTGCAGGGCTCAGCAACAACGAGAGCGACCTGTACCTGCCAGCATCCCGCAAGAAACCCAAGTGCTGCCAGTGAGCCCCGCTGTGCTCACACCTCTGGACCAAAGAGGCGGGGCAGGGGGCTCCTCTTTGGGGGATCCCCCCCCCACCCAGTGCCCTTCCTGCCAGGGTGGGCAGGAGCACCCACATTGCTCCCTTAGCTATGCAAATCCAGGTACTGCTCGCAGGGGGAGATGCCCCAGAGCTCCCATTTTTATTAATAAAACATTTTTTTATGCTTTTTAAGAAATGCTGGGGATCTTCTCCCCACCTCCCCCAACTCCCTGGCACAGCCCCCCCCTCCGCCCCCAGACTCATGGGGGATGGAGCAAGGAGGGGATGGAATCCCAACGAAGGGGTGGCATCTTGGGGAGGGTGAAAACCAAACCGGGTGATCGAATGGTTTGGGTAGGAAGGGACCTCAAAGTCCATCCAGTTCCACCCCCCAGCCACTGGATCCCACTGGATCAGGGGGCTCAAAGCCCCATCCAACCTGACCTTCAACACCTCCAGGGATGGGGCATCCCTGTCCTGGCCTCCCTGCCCCCAAGAGCCAGCAGTCCTGCACCCTGGGAGGGGACATGGGGGGCCAAGCAGGGTGCCAGCCCCCCTGTCAGTCCCAGCCCAGCTGGTGGTGGTCAAAGCTGGGCTGCAGGCGGGGGGGGACACAGTGGGCACACTTGTAATGCTCCCGGATCCAGCGCCCACCCTCGCTGTCCTCAATGCAGATGGCAGCGACGCCTGCAGGATACAGGATGGAGGGGCTCAGCACCACGGCTGCAGGGCACGGGGACGATGCTGCACCCATGGGTGCCCCCCAGAGTGCCCTGGCAACCCAGTCCTACCTGCCACGACGCCCCCCAGGCGCTCCACCAGCTGGATGGCCGCTCGCATGGTGCCCCCGGTTTCTACCCACTGGTCTACAAGGAGGATGCGCAGTCCTGGCAGGGGGGCAGAGGCCGTGGCTCAGTGCCTGCTGCTCACACTGGCACCCCCAGCCCCATCAGGGGAGCGCCCCGTGGCTCACCTGGTGAGATGGCATCGGTGCGCACCTCCATCACCTTCTCCCGGCCCGAGTAGTCGGTGTAGGGCTGCGTCGCCGTCTGCACGCAGAGGTGCCCGGCTTTGCGGATGGCCAGGAAGCCTTTCTGCAGTGTGGTGGCAGCAGCAGCGCCTGGAGGTGGGCACAGCACCATCAGACCCCCACGGGGATGGGAATGGGGACCCTGGTCTCACTTGTATCCCCACTCACCCAGGATGAAGCCCATGGCATCGATGCCAGCCACCATGTCGATGGGGTCTCCTTGGAAGGGCTGCAGCAGCTCGGCCACGCAGTCCTGCAAGCCCTGGGGACACAGGAGGTGCTGGGTGCCCACAGCCCATCGTGGGCACCTGCAGCCCGTTGTGGGCACCTGCAACTCATCGTGGGCATCTGCAGCCCATTGTGGGCACACACAGTCCATCGCAGGCACACACAGCCCATCGCGGGCATGCACAGCCCATCGTGGGCACCCCCAGCCCATCATGGGCACCCCCAGCCCATCGTGGGCACCTTCAGCCTATTGTGGGCACCCCCAGCCCATCATGGGCACTCACAGTCCGTCTTGGGTATCCGCAACCCATCGTGGGCACCTTCAGCCTGTGTGCCTGTGGTCACAGTGGGTGCCCCAAGAGCCCCACGGAGCTGCAGCCCACCCGGGCACCCCCTCTGCCCCAGTTGGTACTTGCGGGTGGCAGTAGAGCCGGGAGGGGTCCAGCCAGGCGTAGTTGGGACCCTTGACGTTGGGGGCCATGAGTGCCAGGTACCAGCCCTTCTCCCGGCTGCCGGGGACGTGGCACAGGTCCATGCGCAGAGACAGCAGGTGCTGCAAGCACTGAGTGTGTAAAGGGGCTGAGAATCCCACCCACAGCCCCTGCAGGGCTCCCCGTGAGTCGGTGCCCCCCACCCTCCCCACGTGTGGATGCCACGGGGTGCCCGGGTTGGCTCCATACCTGGGTGCTGGTGGCACGACTGAGCCGAGCGGGACCGTGACGGGGACGTCACCGACAGCGACAGCTGAGCTGGGGCAGCCCCCGGGGAGCTGGGCCCCTGCCAGCACCCTTGGGCAGCTGGGACATGAGCCGGTGCCAGGCAGGAGCCCTGCCTGGAGGTGGGCAACGTGCCCCCACCAGGCTCTGCCACCCCAGCCAGGCGGTTGCGTGGTGGGGAGCACTGGGGTGGGGGGTTTACACCCTGCGTGGCTGTCCCCAGCACCCAGCAGTGCCTGAGGGTGATGCCAGGCCCTTGGCAGCCTTGTGGGTGCCTGGGTCAGCAAGCCAGGGTGATCCACAGGGTGCAGCCCCGTGGCCTCTGGAGTTCTGGGCAGTACAGGGACATTCAGAGGCTGCTCACATCCTTGTTGGGGTGTGTGGGCACCATCCTGCCCTGCCAAGCACTGGGTCTGCCCAGTGCCAGGGCCGTGTCTGGGCTGTCAATGAGCTCCGTGGCAGGGGAGCCAGGCAAGGGGGAGGTGAGAACTGGCAGCCACGCGGGGACCTGCCAGGCGCCTGTGGGCTACCAGCCCGCTGTGAGTGGCACCATGGGGCATCCCTGGGATGGGACATGGAGTTGCAGAGGGATTCGTGGGGTGGGATGGGATGCAGGCCTGCAAGGAGCATCCATAGGACAGAGGCATGGGGTTGATGGGCAGGTCGATGGGATGGGGGCTTGGAGCTGCAAGAGCATCCATTGGATGGGGTTGTGGACTTGCAGGGAGTATCCAGGATGGGACACGGCATTACAGGGAGCATCTGTGATATGGGATCCATGCAATAGGGTCGTGGTGTTGCAGGAGCATCCGTGGGATGGGAGTGTGGAGCTTCAGGAGCATCAGTGGGACAGGGGCATGGGGTTGCAGGGAGCATCCATGCAGTGGGGACACGGACATGGAACTGCAGGAGCATCCATGAGGTGGGGCTGTGGGCTCGCAGGGATCACCCCTTTCCCGGCGAGGCCGCAGCATCACCACCGGCTGCCCCAGCCGCCCGAGCCCCTCCGCCCGCAGCTCCCGGGCCGCCCCGGGGTAGGGGGGGGGGCTGCCCCTCTATAAGGCGGCGCCGCGGCGGCGGCAGCGCCGTGCCATGGGCAGCCCGGGGCTGCGCGGCCGCCTCCTCCTGCTCCTCCCGCTGCTGCTGCCGCCGGCAGCTCCCGGCACCGGAGCGGCCCCGCCCCGCGCCCGCCGCGGGCTCACCTACCCCGGCACTCTGTGGTGCGGGGCCGGCACCAACGCGGATGCCTACGAGCAGCTGGGTAAGGGCGGTTGCCGGTGCCCCCGTCCCATCGCATCCTATCCCCATCCCCTCCCTTCCCATCTCATTCCACCTTCCTCTCTTTTCCCTCTCTCCATGCCATGCCGTGCCATTCCACCCTGTCCTATCTCAATCCATCCTCTTCCCAGCCCGGTGCTTCTCCACCCCACCCCAGTCCATCCCAGTCCCAATCCCCATCCCTGCATTAATTCAGTCCCTGTCTGTCCCAGTCCAGATCCCACCCCAGCCCCAGTTCACCAGTTCATCTCTGTGCAGTCCCCATCCCAGGGCTGGTGTGTCCTGGTCCCCACACCAGTCCCATCATTGTCACCATCCTGGTGCTGGTCCAGTCCTGATTCACTCTCTGTCCCCAGTCTGGTCTCTGGTCTATCCTGCTCCCATTTTGGTCCTGTCCTGGTGCTGGGCAAGTCCTGGTCCTCCCAAATCCAGTCCCCATCCTGGGGGTGTTCCAACTTCGTCCACTCCCAGTCCCCATCCTCATCCCAGCCCAGTTCTAGTCTCATCCCCTCTGTGGGACTGATGCAGCCCCAGTCCCTATTCTAGTGCCAGTCCCAGTCTTATCCCAGTCCTATTTCAGTCCCATCTAATTCTGATCCAAGCCCTAGCCCAGCTCAGCTCCAATCCCAGCCTGTGCCTTCCCTGCAGGTGAGCACCAGGACACGGACCGGTGCTGCCGGGACCATGACCACTGCCAGCACGTCATCCACCCCTTCACCATGCGCTATGGGTACCGCAACCTGCGCTGGCACACCATCAGCCACTGCGACTGTGACCACAGGTGAGCGGCCCCACAGCATCCCTGCATCCCGGGGTGTGTGTGTGTGTGTGTGTGTGTGTCCCAGTCCCTCTGCCCCCCCTCACCCTGGCTGTACCCCGGCAGGTTGAAGGACTGCCTGCGGCGGGTGAACGACACGGCCTCGCGGGTGGTGGGCCAGGCCTTCTTCAACGTCATCCAGGTGCCCTGCTTCGAGTTCACCTACAAGGAGGAGTGCGTGGAGCCCTACCTCTATGTCTGGTGAGTGCCCCCACCTTCAGCTCGCTCCCATAGGTTGGAAAAAACCTTTGAGACCATGGAGTCCAAGAGTAGGTGCACCTCTCCACAGGTGCAAAGCGTACAACACGGTGGCCATCGCGGTGCCCAGGGAGCCGGTGCTGTACGAGTTCGGTGGGGAGCTGATCGACCGCGCAGCGAGGCCCCACGGGGTCCCTCTTGGCCCCCTGGATGGTGGAGCTGACCCAGAGGAGCATCATGCGCTGTTCCACCACAAGGCAGCCAAAAAAGAGAGGAAGGGGAAAAAGAAAGATAAGAAAAAGAAGGGGAAAGGTCTGAAAAAGAAAGGCCCTTCCAATAACGAGGAGCTGAACCATGGCACAGCTGCTGTCCCTGCTCATCCTGCCGTGGGGCAGGACCCACAGGTCCCACTGCTGGACTTGGGGGAAGCAGCCAACGCTGTCCTGAGTGATGCTCCAGTGTGGGAAGGCTTGGGCAGGGAGCCGGTCCCAAGCCTCCCATCCCCGGTCCCCACCACCACCGGGAGGAGGAGGAGGAAGGAGAAGAACAGAAAGAAGAGGCTGAAAAGCAAAGCTGAGGCAGAGCCTGCAGGAGCTCCGTGGCCCTGTCTGCCGCCTCGCCCCACGCAGGTTGTGGCTGTGGAATAAAGCTGTGGTTTGAGCAGATGGTGTGACATCAGCTCCTTCTCCGAGGGAAGGCAGGGCTGCTCCTGAGGGTGGCATCCAGGGGGAATCTTGGGGCTGATCCTGTTTGTGGGGCTGCAGGGAGGGAGCACCTATGAGCCAGGTGGGTACTGAGCAGGTCTGAGCTGTTACTCACCGCTCCCACCGGCTCCTGTCATCTTCCTGGGTGCTGGGGAGGGCGAGAAACCGCTCTGGCTGAGGACACAGCTTCTGTCCTCATGCCGGCACCGGGCAGAGCCCTGATTTTAGCTCCTCTGCCACAGTTGGTTGAGCTCGAGCTCACTGGGGTGGAATTCTCTGGAGTATCAGTTACTGAACGGCACCATCTGGGCTCTCCTCCACTTATCCCAACTGCCTTTTCCCAGGCTGGGAGAAGCTCGGGACTCCCACACCAGCACAGATCCTTCTCCAGCCCCCAGCGATGGCAGCAGGGGCTGCTCTGGGAGGAGCAGGAGCCTTGTCCCTGGGCAGAGGCTCCTCAAAAGCTCTACAAGAGCTCTTTGGAGTAGGACAAAAGCTTTTCCAGCCCTAGGACAAAGGCAGAGCTGCTCAGGGAGAGGCAGGGCAAGCACTGAATTCCAGAATCTTAAAATGCTCAAGCCATGGGTGTTGCCCCCGGCAAACCCCACTGTTCCCAGAGAAGTGTGCCCTGCAATCCTAAATCTCTGACGCAAGAAGCCCACAAGGCTCCAGAGGGGAAACACCAAGGTTACCATGAGGCACTGCACCCTCTGGAGCACTGTTAATGGTGCAAAGTCCTTGGGGCAGCCACGGCGGCGCCGCAGGAAGCACAGGGCACAGCTTCCCAAAAGTAGAAGTTTTTTTTATTGATGGTAAGGGAAAAACTAAAAACAAAGACAGCCAAAAAGGAGCCGACAATGCACAACCAGCCCCTGCCCTGTATGGGTCCCACACATCCCTGGCGAGGAGCTGCTCCCAAATTCCCATCATACAGTTCCATAAAATAAGAAAATAGCATAAAGTTGCACACCTGCACCCCAGGCAGCTGCAGGACCCACCACGTCAGCCCCCCAGGACACATCAGCCCCCCAAGACTGCAGGAGGTGGAGGCCACGACCTGACCTGCATTACTCTGTGGAAAGAGCTTTGCTCCCTCTCCTGGGTTGCTGCCATTCTTCAGGAGCATTTACATGCAAAAGAAAGACCTTTGTTTCTTAGGATTTGCTGTTCTGACTCAAATCTTAGAAGAGAACCAGGAGACTTGGAAGGGACAAAGACTCTGATTCCATAGAAAAATCCCTACTAACAAAGCAGGAGAGGGGCAGAAGTGTGTGCAGTGAGTACTTTCCAGTTCAGGAATGGCTCTGAGCGCTGGCAGGCGTGGTGGGCTGCTTCTGGTACAACCCAAGTTATCTGTGTTATTGTCCCCCCAGTACCTCTCCCAGGCAGTGAGAGCCGTGGGCCTGTGGGAGGTGCCTGGGATGTCCCTGTAAGAAGCACTCAAAATAAAACATTATTCTTTATCAGCCCAACAGACATCAGCTTCTCTGTCAAAGTCTCAGCACACAGAGGGCAGCTCCAAGCAACAAAGGAAGAACACGCATCGATTTTCACCACCAAACTCTGCTGCAAAGCAAATCCTTCGCTGAGAGGAGAGGGGAGGCAGAAAACCTCTCCCCCAGTGTTCAGTAGAAACACTACTTATTCGCCCCTCTTGGTTACAACTGGGCAGGGGAAGGGGATATGGAGGAGGATGCCATGCACTCCTGGCTGCTTTGTGTTCTCACAGCACTGTAGCCCACGTGTCCGTCCCGCGCTCGGGAAAGCTGCCGTGGGCCGGTGTTTCACTTTGTAGTCTGATTAAAAAAAAAAATAGATCAAAACTAAATAAATATTGTTCCAAAAGAAGCCAGAGGAGAGAGCAAGCCTTTGGTACGACAGCTGCGTTTCTCTCCAGCAAGACACCTCCCGAGTCCCAGAGCTGCTGTGCCAGACCCCTAGGAACACCACTGGGGGTTGG
This sequence comes from Tapera naevia, assembly GCA_033556795.1. Lineage (NCBI taxonomy): Eukaryota > Metazoa > Chordata > Aves > Cuculiformes > Neomorphidae > Tapera > Tapera naevia. Next base: position 32,401 of record JAUMJJ010000859.1, on the reverse strand, counting down.
CACAGATTTTACAGAGCCTGTTGCACACGAAAACACGGAGCAAAGAAAGGTGACAGCCAGGGTTTGTGAGAATCCAGATTGAACAGGCTCACTCCAGGCCCACGGTCTGCACTTGGGCTACACTTGCTGCCCAGTCTTTGAGGCAAAAGCAGACTGCTGTGCACATAAAAGGAATCATTTGACTTCATAATTACTTTGCTGAGCATCCAAAGTGCTAAACCAGGGCCTGGAACTCAGAGGTCGCTGCAGTGTCCCTTCCTATGATATATTTATATATATAGTACATATACTTAGACCAGCCCTGCCAAGTCTGTCTATTCGCTCAGGTGTGCATCTCCAAGAGTCATTTCCCACCATCTCACGACATATAAAACAGGAGTTATGTGGCTAAGGGAAGGGAAGTTGTTTCCAATTGTTCACTCTCCCTTCCCCTGCCTAGGGAAGGGTGCGGTGGTTGCGGCTCAGGTCCTGCTCAGCCTATCGATCCATCTCATCCAGCAGCGGCGTCGCGTCCCCGGCGATGGACATGGGGGTGCTCTCAATCATGGGGCTGGGAGATGGGCGAGGAGTCAACCTCTGCTTCTGTTTCCTCCGTTCAGCCTCCTTCTCCTGGAGCCACTGCTCGGCCATCTTCCCCCAGTCGATGGCAGCGTGAGTGTTGGTCCTGCAAAAATACGGGCAGCAGGTGAGATGTGCCAGCCCAGGGCACCTTCCCTGCCCTCCCTTCCCCAAGGGTCCCACGTGGGGAGGTGCAAGGAAACCCCCACCATGCTGGTTCCACAGTAATCAACAAAAGGAATCACATGGGACATCGAAAGATACAAACACAGCGCCGGTGCCACTCACTTTGGCTGCTGCCTCTGCCTGGAGCTGGACGATGGCTGTGACTGTGTCTGAGACTGGGTGGACTGGGGTGTGGTGTTGGCCTGGAGCTGGTACTGGGGCGTTGTCATCGGCTGGCTGGGTGTAGTGTAAGAGTAGCTGGGGGTCATCAGCGGGGTGGCCACCGGTTGCTGTGCCGGAGTCGTGAAGACCTGCAGAGAGCAGATTCCGTGAGGGGACAGAAGGGAAACCCTGGTGGGTTGCAGGGCAGAGGCCTGGCATGCTCTGCTCTGCCCGGCTGGGAGGCTGGCACAAGCCTTTGCTGCACACTCCCAGCCCTGCTGGAGTCCCTCATCTGGGCAAGGAGAGGTTTGCAGTGACCATTACCCATGGCATGGGGGGCTGCAGGGCAGAAGGACTAACACCTGGCTGAGCACAGGATGTCTGTTCCCTGAGAGGCCCTGACTGCCCACCAAATCAGGGCCAACAGGGCTCCTGCAGCCTGCCCTCCTTGCTCATCCCACACCAAGGGAAATGTTAAACCAAGCAAAGATCAGGACCATAAGAGAGATGAGCACAAGAAATACACGGGCTAAGCTAGCAGAAAGGACGTCCTGCAGCAGACATGAAAAACAGAGGAATTCTGCTCCAGAAGGCTGCAGAGAAGGCACAGCAGCTCCCGAGAGGGCTCCCTCCCTGATCCCAAGCTGGCTGGGTCACTGTTTGCCCAACACAGTGTTCAATTTCTTTTCCTCCTGGTGTTCACCTCCCTTTTCCTTCAGATTGTCTTATGACTGGGTTTTCCACAGTCCCTGCCTATCTCCAGCTCAGCGTTTGCTGTGCCGAACCCTGTGAAAGCCTCACGAGGTGGTCTAAAAGAGGATCACTCCTCCCTACAAGCCTTGTCTTGCAGCACTTCTCCATGAGATCTCTCCAACAGCTGGGTTTGTTTCTTTTACCCAGGCACTACCGTCTTCCTGCAGCTGGATTTAGCCTCAGGGTCAGCTGGGGAGCTAGAAGCATGGGATGGGAGGAGATAGCACCAGCACACATGAGGACACACTTCAGCAGGAGCCAAAACTGTCCAGTTTCATCTTATTCCCTGCAAAGCCTCTAGGTGTTTGGTCAGGCTGAGGTGTTTGCCTGCCGGTGCAGCTCGGAGATTAGCACACTGAGCTGAAAAGCCCTGCAAAGTCAGCACATAGTTTCACAGCTAATCTCTTCCACTGGCAGCTCACGTTGCCAGCCTGGGGGCACAATCAGAAGGCTGTGCGCCCTCACCACTGGATCCACCCTCTCCACCCTGCTGCATTCCTTGGGAGCCAGATCAACTTGGTACTTTGCTTCAGCTCTCCCTGGAGCAAGGCTGTATCAAGTGCACCCTTAGCAAGTTTGCAGATGACACCAAGCAGGGTGGCAGTGTTGATCTGCTTGAAGGAAGGGATGCTCTGCAAAGAGATCCGGACAGGCTGGATCCATGGGCTGAGACCAAAGGGATGAGGGTCAACAAGACCAAATGCTGAATCCTGCACCTGGAGCACAACGACCCCTGCAGTGTTACAGGCTGGGGGAAGAGTGGCTGGAGAGCTGCCTGGAGGAGAAGGACCTGGGGGTGTTGGTTGACAACTGGTTGAACATGAGCCAGCAGTGGCCCAGGTGGCCAAGAGGGCCAATGGCATCTTGGCCTGTATCAAAACCAGCGTGGCCAGCAGGACAAGGGAGGTGATTGTGCCCCTGTGCTCGGCACTGGTGAGGCCACACCTCGAGTACTGGGGCCAGTTCTGGGCCCCTCAGTATAAGGACACTGAGGGGCTGGAGTGCGTCCAGAGAAAGGCGACGAGGCTGGGGAAGGGGCTGGAGAACAAGTCCTACGAGGAACGGCTGAGGGAACTGGGGTTGTTTAGCTTGGAGAAGAGGAGGCTGAAGGGAGACCTCTTCACTGTCTACAGCTGCCTGAAAGGAGGCTGTGGCAGAGCAAGTGTTGATCTCTTCTCTCAAGAGACAGGTGATGGGACAAGGGGAAATTCCCATGAGTTGTGCCAGGGGAGGTTCAGACTGAATATTAGGAAGAATATCTTTACTGAAAGGGTTCTCAGGCAGTGGAACAGCTGCCCAGGGAGGTGGCTAAGTCACCATCCTTGGAGGGGTTTAAAAAACAGGTGGATGAGTTTTTGAGGGACAGGGTTTAGTGGATGATGAGTGCAGCTGGACTCGATCTCAAAGGTCTTTTCCAACCGGAAGATTCTATGATTCTATGACACTCCTCAGTTCCCCAGCCACAGGAGGGAAGAAGAAACCCAGTCCAAGAATCCAGCCAGGTTTCCCCATGCAGCACCACGGGCATTGGATGATCCCAGGCAATGAGTAACCCCTTTGGCTCCTAGCGCAGCCCTTGTGGGATGGTTTCCACCAGCAAGGAGAAGGCACACAGCACCTCCTCCTGGAAGGGTGACACCTACGTGGTACGCGCTGCTGCCGCCTCCACTGCCTCCGTAACCGAACTGACTGGAACCCCACTGTGCAGGGGTGGCATTTGGATTCTGTCCCTGGCCTGTCACGGCAGCGATGGCACTGAACATCTGGGAGGTCATGTTCTGTGGTAGAGCGTTCACTGCACGCGTAAGGTCTGCAAGAAAGAACCCATCATATCAGACAAAGAGCCTACAGAAGGAGCTCACATCCCCATTCCAACCAGGAAAGGCCTGCACTGACCTGCCAGGTTAATGTTAGCTGGAGTAGCATTAATGGATGCTGGAGTCCTGGTCCGACTGCTACTGCTGGGGGTAATACCTGCATAAAATATAAACCAAGAGAAGCAGATTAGTTCTGCCAGAAGAGCTATTATTGGTCTGAAGCTCTGGATTTGGAAAAACACAAGCAAACTTGTACTGGCAAGATGCTATTTTACTTTACCACTGAAGAGTGTATGAGGGTGGTGTGGTGGGGGAGGCCAAGGGAGAGGAAAGGGACAAGCCCAGTCTTTGCTGCATGGCTGCAGATTAACTCTCAGGAGAGCTCTCAACAGCTCCACAGAAGCCAAACATTGAGCATTGCTTTGAAGCTTCCCACTTACAACAAACAGGGATGGCTCTGGGATGCTCACCTGGAACAGGGTCCTGATAATGATCCTTAAACCATCGGAAGAGTCCATTCACAGTAGGGAAGACCTGGCCCCGGTACCGGAATCCTTCTGGCGTCACTGTCACATACTCTATCCTGTGAGGAGCAGTGAATGCAGGAGAGGTGACAGCCTGCTTCAGAGCCATCCCTGCCACTGCACAGCACCCACACACTAACAGGTCACAGTCAGGACCTACAAACTCACGCAACTGCCATACTGATAACAAGCAGACACCTCTACCCAAGCTGCTTTCATTTTGTTCTCAAACAACTGCTCCAAAATACTATACCTTTCCATGCAAAAACCTGTCCATCATTGCCTATACCCCAGGGACAGGCCCTGTGCAGGGCAGTTCTGGTTCAAAACATGAGTTTCCTGGTCAAAATTCACTGCTAGACACGGACCTTCTACTGTCAGGAGGCCAAAATCTGGGTAAAGGGGAGGTATGACTGACAGCTGGCAGAGAAATTGGCAGCACCAAGCTAAGGTGTGGTACTGGCAGCACTCACTTGCAGCTGCTGGGCTTGCCTCTCACTTACCTTGGTTTGCCACGAGGCTGATATCCCAAGAGGAATTTGCCAGGTAGATCTTTACAGGCACTGATAAAGTAGGGAATAAAGGTTGGCTTCTCTTTCTTGGTCTTTATCAGCAGCTCTTCCAGCTTCTAATTAGAGAGAAGAACAAAAATGCTCAAGAAGAGCCTACATTTTTAGCAACACACAGTGCCTACGGATATCTCCCTCCACACCCTTTTTTCAGCCCTTCTCCCCCCAGCTCTGATGCCAGCAATCCAACAAGGACCACCAACTGCATCGGTCCTGCGCAGGGTTGGTGCACAAATGTCACCAGGTCACAGAAAGCCAATACTCTCCATTCAGTGGCATCTGCTGGCAGGACAACGTGCTGCTCTGGCACACTGCTGTAGCACACCACACTGACCCTGCTGTCCTAATTCCACTGCCCCCAGACAGAACCCTCTTGAGATCTACAGCTGCAAAGCAACTGCTGAGCCCCAAGCAACAAGAGGAAAATCAGAGAGTCCAGTCCAACAGCAGCTCAAGCCAGACTCAAAGAGCTGAAGAACTGTCCTGAGAAAGAGGTATTTATAGCACACTCCTACATCTCCCACAGTGTGGGACAGGCTCACCTTCTTGTCTCCACCGTTACAGTCCTGATAGTATTTGTGGTTCAACAGGTCTCTGGCAAAAGAAGCCATTGGCTGGACATAGCGAGCAACAATTTCATCCAGGTCTTCAAACTCCTTTGAACAAACATATTTCAAGAGGTATTTAGGGTGCATGATGAAGAACTCTGATTCTAGCACACAGCTCTCAGTCACACATTCTGCACAGCATTTGCAACAGCCTTGAAAGCAGCTGCAAGGACGGAATGGTTGCGTCAACCTGTCCCTACAAAACAGGTCCTTCTCCTCCTCAGACAAGCTCTGTGGGTCTCCTACCTCTGTGTTAATCCAAAGTGTGGAGCCCAGGCTGAAGGCATTTTCCTTGCCCTCTTCTCGGACATCCACGTGCTGGTAAATCCCATCGTTCACCTTCCAGGTGACAGTCAGGTGGTTCTCCCCTTTGCTACTTGGTCGAATAATCACATCTCCTTGGTCCATGGTCTCCATCATCTTCTCAGCTTGCTTGAAGCTAATGTTGTGGAATGATGGGTGAGCAATTACTCTCTTGATGTATGCTAGGGGAGAAAGTGGAGAGTTTAGGCTTCCAGGAGGAACTGCTTTATTCCACATATATGTCTAATGGTGTTTATTCTCCTGAAGCAATCCTGGGAAAGCTGGCATTATGAGGGAGAGAAAAATTAAGAGACTCACTCGTCCGCTGCTGCTTTCTTTTCAGGTCTTCTTCCTGTTTGTGATCTGCTGCCTCAGTGTCAAAGTCATAGTAAGTGTCTTTAGGCAGTTTCCACTCATTGTTCTTATCCATCAGGTCTGAGGTCCTGCAGGTCAGGTCTGCACTGAACTTCTCAATGTCAATCTTCATAATCCTGCAGTGAACAGTCATTCCCACCTAGAGGAGAGGGGCAGACAAAGGTGATCATATGTCTGGCTCATACATCAGCCTCCCCTGTCAGGGGTCACGCTGCCAATAAGGAGGTACAAATTATCTCACCTACTTGAGACTGATACAACCTTTAAAAGTGATCCTTCCACACGAACTAAAACCCAACTGATCCCCAAGATGACAAGAATCAAAAGAGATTCAAGGAAAAAGGGGCAGTTTTACAGCATGTCTACTACCTGTGCCCCATAGCACAGAGAAAACCGCATGTCTGGAGGCCGAGGACACAGAGCTTGCTGTTTTAAGTATCCTTGCCACAAAACTGGACTTTGTGATGTGCAGGAAAGTAGTTAACCCTGTTCAGAAACAGAGTGGAAGACACTCAAAAGACTTTTCTACTTAAATGGGAAAATACCACCATAAAAATTGCAATGTCTTAGTCCAGTTAACCGTGCTGAAGTTAACAATGGCTCTTTAAAGAACTGCTAAGAAGCCTCTGAGCTTACAGGATTATCCATCACCTGTATGGACTGTCAGGGGATTCCAAAACACAGCAAAGATGTTAAACCTCTATTTTGCCATGTGATTAAAAATATGTGATTTGGTTTCTTTCAGAACCCCAACCCCTATTCAGAGCAAGATCAGTAACTGATGATTTCCACAAATGAACTGAGACGAAGAAAAAAATCTATGAGAGGGGGGAAGTGACCCTTGTATATGTAGCAGTTGGGTGAACTCTTTAGAAACCCAGAAACAAAGGGCAGCTCTGCATTAGAATGCCTTCTGGCCTCTTAAACCCAGACTTTAGCCAGACTATAATAAATCCTCCTGCAGTGCAACATGCTAACTGATTAACATGGTCCCCACCACCTGCCAAGAGAGATTTGCACTGTGGGAGAAGGACCACAACATGAACTGGCTGCTGATTTAAAGTCCTTACATGACAACAAAGTTTGAAAAGTCATTTAGGGAACAGCATTATCAGCCAAACTTTGAATTTTTAGTGTTGGCTCCAGGCTCTTCTATAGCTCTTGCTGGATAAGTGAAATCCACTACTTTTATACCTTCACCCTTTCTTCTGGCCGTTTGACCACTTTGTCACTGAGGAATTTTGTTGGGATGAAGCCAGCGACACCATTATCCAGACGTGTCTTCACTCCAATGGCCTGACCTGGGCAGGAACCACTGTCAAAGTGGTTCCAAACCTTGAAGAAGGCAAACATAAAAGTCATTCAGTGTGGAAACAAAACAGTCCCAAGCAGCTCCCACTCAAACAAGTGTAAAAGCTGTGCCAGCAAACTGGTACAGGCAGAGGACTTCAATCAACGCTACCCAGCAATGCCATCTTCCTAGTTCAGTTCTGCTCAGCTTATGGGGCTTTCCAACCAGAATGTTTTTAGACCCTGAGCACAAGCCTGCAGCTTGGGCTGGTTTCCTACCAAATCCTATAGGGTTTTCACCTTATGGATTAGCAAGGCTGGAATTCAGCAGCATTTAGAAGAGACCTAAAGTACAGTTGCATTAAGCAGCAGGGAGTCCAGATAAGTTCTTAAAATTGAGAAGGTGGCAGAACCTTCTGTTCTCAGTGCTTACAGGCAGTTTCTCTGCATAAAACACAATCCTTGATTACAAACAAGCCTGCTGTATGTATTTGCAAAGAACTGGTCAGCTTAGCCCCAGGTCCATTCCACTCCTAGCCCAGCTCACTAAAATCTGTGATGTAGCCATCAAGTCCCTACTGAAGCAATCAGTCAAAACTGCAACAGATTGTATTTGCAGCCCAAGGTCAAATTCAGTTTGGGAACCTCGGGCACTGCAGACACAATCTTGGCTTCCAGGAACCCTACAAAAAACTCAAGCCTGTCAACAGCAGACTCCTGACAAAGGTAAACCCGTTAGGAGAAGCAGCCCCACCTCACTGAGCTCTGGGAAGTTATCCTGCTGACAGAAAGGACACTGCCAAAGGCCAGTTTCATCGTTCCGTATTGCCTGGTCGTAGCTTTCTCCTTGTGGTCGCCTGTGGGCTATCCCAGTCACATTGCAGATGATCATTTTACCTGTGATGTGATGGGAGAGGAGAAGAAAAGAATGAAAACCTGAAAGCCAACGGCAGGGCTGGGTAGATCCCTCAGTCTAAGGCAGTTGTGCATGAAGGTACCACCCAGGTACTTGCAAAGCTGCTTCATGTAGACGCAACCACAGCACTGTCCCAATGTCACCCTCACCAAGATCCCTCTGCCCCACCTCCACACATGCCAAGTCAACTTAGGATGACAGAAACCACCAGAATTCTCTTAGTAAATATGGATGTACCTATATAAAATGTCTCTGGAGTTTCTTTGGTCAGCATATTGAAGACCTCTTCTGTGTTCGGAGAACGGTACGAGGTTCTCAGGTCCTTGTACCTGCAGCTCAGCTCAGCTCGGATGTCGTATAAAGTGATATGTTTGTCACCGTAGCCCTGTGTGGTATTGAAAGGTTAAGAAGCCATGAGTAGCAGGAAGGAGGTGAACAGGGCATCCAGTGATATGAAAGAACTCCAGGAACTTATCAAACAGCACATTTAAAATAGAGGAATGCACAGGGTATCACCAAACTGTGGAACTCAGTCACAGGATGCTGAGGAGGTCAAAAGCAGTCACACATTCAGAAAAAATATTAGATCAGTTCAGGGAGGATAGTTTAAATGGCTTGATTACTTTCTCCTGCCTCCCCCTTGCCACAAATGTACTTTTTGTAAGCATTTACTACACACCATTGCCAGGACACTGAATACTCATCGTGGCTGTTTATACAATGGCAACAGCTGAATGTTCAGCTCCTAAAAATGGAAGGGTCACCAGTTACAAAACCAAGCCGGACAGCAGCGCTTCCCCCTCTATTTCTCAGCACCAAGCTCACCTGTCTTTCCAGTTCTTCAGCAAAGGCGTCGAGATCCAGGTCTTTCAGACGCTCAGGGTTTTCCAAGATCTCCTCGAGAGCTCCTGCAGGATTAGCATCCTCTGCCGACTCGTCGTATTCCAAGGCATCCACTGCCATTTTTCTTGCCCATTCATAGGTTTCAGGATGGACTCTAGAACCATCTAGGACTTCAATGTAGGAATCAGTACTGAAATAAAGCCAAAGCAGCAGTTCAGAGAAGGGCTCTGCAGAGCTCCAGTCACCTCCTTCAGCTCAATAACAAATCATGCTGTTGAACACCATTATCAGCTGCGTGGCTGCTTTGCCACTGCTGCCCTCAGTGGAACAAACCACTCTAAAAAGGACACAATGAATCTTTCCTTGCTAAATCAAAGCGGGGTCAAGGGCAGACATGACAAATTTCAGCTCCTGCACTGAGAAGATACAGGCAAGCATTTTGGATGCTACCTAGATTTGATCACTCTGTGCTATAGCTGCCCTACGAGCAGAGAGCTCGTTGCAGTTTCTCTCCTCATACAAATTAGGTGTTGTCAGCTGGCACTGCAGCCACCTGGAGGAATCTACACTTTGCCCCCTGCACATCTGGGGTTTGTATCCTGCAAGAACCAAGCACCCTGTGGGGTTGGATCACTCAGCGTAAGGATTCACCCAGGTTCCCACTCTCAGATTGCTGTTTCAAAGGCAAGAAGGACACTGTGCCAGCCCTGGAGAATGCACCTTCCCATCAAGTGACCCTTCTGTACAAAGCAGTCAGATCCGTGCAAAGCCCAGGGAGGTGGTTGAGTTGCCATCCCTGGAGGCGTTTAAAGGGCAGGTAGATGAGTTTCTTAGGGATATGGGTTAGGAAAGGGACAGGTACGGTTGGACTCGATGATATCAGAGGTCTTTTCCAACCTTATGATTCTATGATTTTAAGATTTAGAATGTCACCACTGTCCTCCAAACACACATCTCCTGTTTAGATACCAGTCACCTAACGTTCTACAAAAATGCCAGTATTGCTACTTATTTAAGAGGAAGCTAAATTTCTGAGATGCCTCAACTTTGGAACTTTAGAAAGATAAAATACTGATGGTCACGCACAATAACTGTGCCAGGGAACAACTGCTTTCAACTCAGTTCCTCTTGACACAAAGGGTCTTTCAAACCTCAGCAAGCCATATAATCAATGTTCTGCAGCTCACATTGCTGTGAGAGTTTAGCTGCCCTTAAGAATCAGATTAATACCCAGCAATAGCTGAACTTGGCCAGCGATCAGAAGGGCCACACAGGAATTTTCCTGGGAACATGGGCTATGGGGAACACGACTGCTTTAGCCTGTTGCTCGTGCTCAGTCCATACCCCACGTGACACTGAACACAACTCAGCACCCACCTATCGCCCAGCGATGCTGTGTCAATTTTGATGAAGCCAGCACAGTTGATAAACACCTTGGGTCCCATGTGACACATCGTAACCAGCTGGGTCCTGTTCTCCAGGCGTGTATTATTTTGCTTTAAGATCTGGAGAGAGAGGTAATATCGCTATTTAAACACCAGGGTTCTCCAGGAGAAGCAGAGGACTCACACTGGACATTGCAACTCTCAAAGCATCTGGCATAATCAAGGCCATCAAACCATAAATTGTTGCCCCCTGCCTGTGTCTTAATATTGTATGAAAGGAGATGACTCCACATGGAACAGCTCCAGCTCTGAGGAAAGAGTGTTGGCTTTCTGCCTTCTGTTTTCTACAGCACAGAGGCATCTTGAACAGTGTATCCATTCCTGTGGGTTCAGGAGTGAGTGAGGATTGGTGGATCTGCTGAATTGCTTCTGTCTATCAAGGACCTAAGTCCACGCACAGCTCTGTGGTCAGGCCCAGTGAGACAACACGTATTAAACACATATCAACATCGCTGTCAGCAGCATCTGGCACACAGGACTCTGACTCAGCTCGGAACAGCACTGCCAGAGGCCAACTCGCATGTTATTGGTGATGCACTGTTTTTGCAGGCAGGGACAGAAGCCTCCTCACCTTTAGCAGATGAGTGCCTTTGCGTGGTCCCAGGCCACACACGTACTGCAGCAAAGCCTGGCTGTGAGGGTGAGCAATCGCCCGGTTGACATCCACTCCCACCTCGTTCACGCGGTTTATGAACTCGCAATAGAGGGCATTCAGCAGTTCCTCCTTCACCACGTGCTCCTGATGGAAAGGAGAAGCGTTAAAGCCTCACAAGGAGATGCGTGCAACACTTTGTCATAAAGCAACCTGAGCCAAACACAACAGACTGGCTCTTGGGAGAGTTATCCCTGAGAAAAGCCTAAAGGCAGGAGGTAGAGGAGCTGGGGGAGGCAAAAAAAAGGTGCTGTGCAGACTGAACATGCACAGAAATCGCACCAGTTCAACTTGGAATACTTTTCTTTGACAGCAATCTGTCCCAGGCCTCCCAGACTACTTCCTCTTGCAGATGATGATCCCACAAGGCAAAGTTACCTGCAGAGGGTGGAGTTTCAGGCAGAGAATATCCTCATCAGAGCTGCAGACCTGGGCAAACTCTATGAGGGGGTCCTGAATGCGGCGTGCGAGGGAGACAGCTTGACGGAGCAGAGGGGGGTAATCCCGGAACTCATTCTGCAAGAGGCCAGAGGGTGAGGGAAAACCTTGATGGTGTTTTCACACTTCACAGCAAAAGTAGCCAAGACACGAGACAGGTACAGTAACAGGGGAAGCACTTGGTGCTCAGGGCAAAGAAAGCTGAGGTCAAAGGCTCCCAGGAACTCTGCTGCAACTAGGAATGAAGCAATCCATCCACTCAGCTGAGCAAGTCTCGTTTCAGGCTATATTAATATCTACTTTGTACATCTCCTGGGGTGCTGATCTCTTCAGGGAAGCCTAGATAAGACATTTTGCCTTGACCCAAAGATCAGTACACCACTATCTAGATGGATTACATGAGGCAGTGGATGACAGAAGGCAAGGCCAGCACAACAAACGCAGGATGAGACAGCACAAATGAGCAACACACTAAGGGACAGCTGGAATAACAGAAGGTTCACCTCAGACTTCTTGCTGTTCATGTAGAGGATGGCCAGTTCGTTGTCCACCAGCTCCACTCCAATAGAGGACAGCTGCTGCCCTTGATCCAGCTCATGAACAATTCTCTTTACATCTTCCATCAGCATCTGAGCATCTCTAGGGAGAAATGGTCAAAGGGATTGAGGGAAGACTGCAAAGCTGGGTCCTGGAACCACTGGGAGAGTTAGGCCCATTGCCTTACCTCACACCAAGGACAGAGAAATGTGGACAGGCACGAGGAAAGGACTGCAAAGAGACAGGGAAATGGAAAGAACACAGACTGACCTGTTCTCGCCTGCAATTGTCACCACGTGAGGCTTCTTGTTCAGAAGGAATTTTTTCAAGGTTTCAATATCCTGCGCCTGGAAAGGAGGGTGAGAGAGGTCAGAGTAGATAGAGGGTTTCTGTACTGAACTACAAGTCCTGGGTTCCTATTTCATAGTGCAAATCCTCCCCAACTGCTGTCCTGATCTGCCACCATGACATGAACATGGCTAAATGCCTTCTCCTCAGACCTTGCAGCTTCTGATTACTTCTGACAAGCGTGAAGGCTGTGCAGAGGGAAGTCTGATGGCCTCACGGTTTGGTGTTACAGGAGATCAGTGCAAGTAGGGAACAGAAGTCAAAAGCTTGCCCTAAGCTCCAGGAGGTCCCACAGCCTCCTGCTATTACGTGATCAAGGAAAGAGGGAAAAGCTTCTGTAGCTGGGACCACAGAAGCTCACAAACCCCCAACAGAACTCAGGAATGGGAAGACCCTACCACCCCCTGTAAGAGGAACAGAAGAGATGAATTGGAACCTAACTGGAAGCAACTGCTCTGCCAGAATAATCAGAGGGTGGGAAAAAGGCAGTATTCTTGCATGCAAGCAGGCCAACTGGCACATTATTGGTGATGTATTGTCACTGCAAGGCCTGAGCTGTCTTCAGACTGTTCCTCTCCAGCCCACAGTGGATCGCACGGTACCAAAACCAACACGTGCAGACACTGATCTCATCAATAGCTGCACCAAGGCTCACCTTCTTTTCCCTCTCTTCCTCACGCCAGGCGTTCCTTCTCTTTGTGAAATGCGGCAATCGGAGGAAGTCTGTAACCTCACCCTCTCCGTTAACAAGGGCACAAAACACGGGGTGGTCCCTGAGAAACAGAGATCGCTCAGACACAGGGGACTGCTACAGCTGAACATGGATCCAGAGGCGGCTCCTTTCCTCCTACCTGGCTGAGGAAAATGCAATGCCTAGCACCCGAATCCCCTTCCCTTGGTTTTCATCCATGAAATCATCATCTTCCTCCACTTGCTGATCAGGACGGTACGAAGCTACTTTTAGCCAGTTGTGCAGTTTCCGACTGCAAGCCTGGTAGAAGAGAGAAGGGAATGGGAGTGAGAAAATGAACCCCCAGTGCTCTGGCATAGCCCTTCACCAGATGGAATCTCATGGACTGCTCAAAGCAGCAAGAATGTATATTCTGCCAGCACTAGGACCAGCTCCTCAGAACCACAGAACTCATCTTCCCTCTCCCTGAGGCACCTACTTTTCTGTCCACTTTAGAAAAGAACCAAACTCAGACTCCGGCCTGTCCCCTCCTCTTTCCCAAGTGCCTGTTGGTAACTCTCCCCAGCACATAAGCCAGCTCTGGCTCACACCCACCCATCCTTCATCTCACCTTGAGGACATACTCCTTGGCCTCCACCAACAGCTTGTTCTTCAGCTCTTTAGCCATCTGCACATAGAGGAACTGGTTGAGGGACCGCTCAATGGCCATTGTACGCTGCCGATTCCACTCCTGCACCTGGTGGCTGAACTCATCCCGATAATAGAATTGTTTGATCTCCTCAAAGTACGTCTGGTCGCTACCATAACTGCAAAAAATGAGAGGAGGGGATACAGAGGGGCTCCAATTGCCTGCATTGACATCACCACTGGCAGATTCCTGCATGGGGAGGCAACAGCATCACCTCAGATTCTGCAAGCTACCTGGAAAATTTAGAGAAGAGCCAACCTTTCCCCACGAAGCCCTCCTTGAGCTGCAAAAGCTATGCTGTGAGACAGATCACAGCTGAATGCCATGCTGGCAGCACAAAGAGGCCTGATCAATGCAACATGAGGCAGCCTGCAGCCACTCCTGCACACCCATATTGCACAGTGTGGCTACTCAGATGTGCAGGGAAGGACCCAAGCAGCCACACAATGAGGGTGGCTGGGAAACAAGCATCACCTTTCACAAAAACCTTAAAGGCTTCAGATGAATAAGCCAGATGTCTGCTGAAGTCTTCATTAAGATGAAGAAAAAAGGAAGACCCCGAGAGGCTGCTTGGCTTTAAGGTGCAAGAAAGCATCAGACTGTGACTTCTAGCAGTGGTTTGGGTTACAGAGGAGCTCTAAGTGTGGCAGCACTGGAGCAATGAGCTCTGCCAAAGCACGGACAGCACAGCCAGTGAGGACTCACCCCTCCACTCCTTTCATGTCAATGCAGATATCTATAGTCAGCAGTCCCTCCTCCTCTGCCAGGCTCATTTTCAGGAACTGGTCATCTCGCAGCTCCTTCACAGGCTTATTTTTCAAGTATTTAAAGGAATAGGCATAGTGGGCTTCATCAATATCCTGGGAGAGAGGACACAGTCAGCATGCATTCAGGGCATTCATGAAGAAAGACCCTTCTGTATACCACAGCAGACAATGGCTTTTATTCAATGCCCCCTCACCCCTATGCCTGCCAGTCTGCATTTCCTTCCCCAGCAGGACACAGTGGATTTCATTCCCACTCCCAGAGAAACAGAGAATGTTCCAATAACAGAAGGCAACATCTCAACAGCAAGAACTGGGTTCGATGAAACGCTGAGACTAAAAATGCAGCTTGCTGCTGAGCTGGCCTCCGCACCAGCCCAGCTCACATGCTGCTCTACAATCTATTCAGAGTTGCCACTGACGTGGAAGAAGTTTTCAGATGCAAAAAATAAGTATTTGTATGTTATTTAAATCCTTCCCTGAAATGACTCGCAGAGTCAGAGCTTCCTTCCTTACCTTCTTCCCCTTTTTAGTTGGTGAAATGTTGATTTTAGCTCTTTCTTGGAAAGTCTGCCTCAGGACCTGTCTGACCAAAGGCTCCCTGGCTATCTGCAAAGCCACCATGTACCGGGCTCCTTCCAGCACAGCTTCAGGGCTTGGGAACTGACTAAAAGCAAAAAGGGAACATGAAGGCTTAGGACTTGAGAATGCCCTGAGATATGATTCTATGACCCCCTCCAGGAAGACCCCCACACTCACCTACACACATAATCTTTGGCGAGCTCCAGGGGCTCTGCAGGGAACTGCTCTGTCTCGTGACGCTGGTAACTGTCTCTGAGGTTCTCTCCAAACTGCTCAGGTGTCAGACCAAACTTCTTAGCAAGGCCATCTGGGAGGTGAAAAGAAAAACACAACCCAGGAAAACAATGAGGAAAAGGGTACTGTAGCTTATACTGAGCAAAACTACCAGTCCTGCAGATAAGCCACATCACTACATGGATGAGGCCACTGCAACCTCAGCGACAGAGCACAGTGCTTACCCAGCCCAGCTGTCTGGCAGATGGTGTACATATCCCGACGGGAAGCCTGCTTCAGCTCTGGCCCTTTCTGCTCCTCATCCTCTGCATCCTCTCCTTCACCTGTGGGAAGGATATGCTTAGCAAGGCCTCTTTTACAGGGGCACCCAGACAGCTGCAGTGTCTCAGAAGCACAAAGAAATGATCAAACGCAACCTACATTGTGTAATAGACTCCCTAAATTCCATGAACACATCTCAATGGTCACAGTAGCCTGAAAATCCCTTTCCCACAGGGATAGGTTGAGAGAGTAGGGGTTTGTTCAGTCCAGAGAAGAGAAGGCTGTGGGGAGACCTTATAGTGGCTTCTCAGTACTGAAAGGGGCTACAGAAAAGATGGGGACAGATTTTTTTAAGCAAGGCCTGTTGTAACAGGGCAAGTAGTAATCATTGTTAAACTAAGGGAGGGGAGATTTAGACAGGATACAAGGAAGAAGATTTTACAATGATGGTGGTGTAACATTGTCCCAGGTTGCCCAGGGAGGTGGTGGAGGCCCTGTCCCTGGAAACATTGAAGGTCAGGTTGAATGGGGCTCTGAGCAACCTGATCTGGTCAAAGATGTCCCTGCTCCTGCATGGGCGTTGGATTGGATGACCTTCATGGTCACTTCCAACCCAAAGCATTCTATGATTCTCTTCTATTCTATGATTCTAAAATTATTTAGGGTTAGAAAAACACCCGAGAATGTTATCCTCTCTTCAGTTTCACTCTTTTGCAGTTGTAATAGCAGTATCTCTGGGCTGCACATTTAAACACATATCAAGGTACCTGATCCTTGCTTTGGCCCCTGCCATGATGGATGGCATTTAATCCATCAGACTTGTGTGGCAAACTAAGGATTTTCAGAGATGCCTGGAAGATCTAGGACTACCAGCTCTTGAAGTGAACAACTGAAACGCTCTGTGCAAACACCTGTGCTTTTCAACAAACTTCCTCACTATTCTTTTGAACCTGGATTTTCAGCCAGCCCACAATTAGGAGATTTTCAAATCTGGGGACAAACCTTCCTCCTCTTCACCATCCTCTCGGATACGCTTTTGCTTCTTTCGAGCAGCCTTGGCAGCGTTCTGCATCTTGGGGATGTCTCGCCCATAGTACAGCAGGAAGTGATTATACACGTCCTTCAGCTCGTCCATGGACTGCACGTCCTTCAGCCTAGGGCACGCAAAGCCAGCACGTTACCCCCTGCCTGTAGCTGGGCCGTGCTCAGAGCACTCAAGGAACCTGCTCTGGGACAGGTCAGGCAGAGGAAGCACTTGGGCTCATCTTCCATATACATACATTTAACATATATATATATATAAAATATATTAAATATTTCTCATTACTGGCTTTGTCGGGCTTTACTGGTTTAAGTAAATGCACTGCAGTGTCCACAGAGCTTGCACTGTATTGGCAGGTTAATGCTTAATTTAAGTCATTTTGGAATGAATGTAAGTCACAGCACCTTACCTCTCCATGTCAGTAGTATCCAAGGCCCTTATTCCATCAGCCAAGGGCTTGTCTGGGTCAGCAGAGATTTGTTCATACTGATAAGCCTGCATCTTCTCAAACAGACGTGTCAGATTCTGCTTGCGGATCTTCAGCTGGGTCCACTAATAGGAGAAGGAAGTCTCCCAGTGAAATGCACTGTGTCACATCTGCCACCTCCCTTCCCAAAATATCCCAAGATCCCAGAAAAATAATCATCAGAATCTTCATTCACAGCCAAGCCCAGATGTGACACATGGCAGGTCATATCTCAGAGAAGGATTGTATTAACATAAAGAAAAAAAATCATAGAATCATGGAACGGTTTAGTTCAGAAGCAACCTTAAAGCCCATCCAGTTCCAAATTCCTTCCATGGGCAGGGACACCTTTCACTGATCAGGGGGCTCAAATCAAGGTCTGGATCTACCCAACAGTAGAGAAAGAACTTGTACTCCTTGCAGAAAAGGTCACTGCATAGAAGGAACTCAGTGAAGGGGAAGGACTGTTTTGTACACTCTTTTTTGTCAGATAACCCTTTACCAGCACATGACAGCGAACACACCAAAAATGCACATGTAGAAAAGCATATGAGGTCTCCACAGCCAAAGCAAAATCTGCTGAAAGTGTCAGGCTAGGTGGGAAGATATGTTAAATGCTGATGGGACAACAAGCACTGAAAACACTTCCCACCTTCTCATCCCATTGCCAGACCCTCCACAGGTCATTGATGTTCAGCTCTGGCTCCACATACTCCTTTCTGTAGAAGGCGATGAATGGGACCTGGGTCAGAAATGAGACTCATCACCACCAGGCAGGAGACTGGGCTGCTCCCGGCAGTGCTCCTGTTCCATGTGGGATAACAAGCTATTAGGGCATCAGTGTGGAAGATGTAGCACACTATGCCCCAGCTCTTGAGACCATTCCACCAACCAATGCATCACATAGACCAAAGAGCTTCTGCAACATCAGGCGCCACCTCAGAGAACAGGCTGAATGGACCAAGCATGGCTCAGGATACTCTGGAATTCCTCCAACTCGTTTACCATTGATTTGTCAAGGATCAGGGAAATACAATGACAACAGCCCCACCAAACAGGCCTTCAAAAGCTGCATTGCCCTAGCTCACATGAGCTGCACTTTCCAGTGAAGCACCACCTTGTCACAGGAAAGCCAATCAGATATATTTCAGTCCCTTCTACTTTGCTGCCCTAAATGCTTGCAGCAGCCCTGCTGCTAATCCTGTCTTTGATAAAGAGGCAACAATTCAGATCTTATCTTGGCAATGAAGTCAAGTTGCGAATTACCTCAAAATGTTGATTTCTCATGAAATTCAGGGCTTCTTTAATCTTCTGGATGGTGCTGGGTCCCTTGCGGCTGAAGCTGCTGCTGGCTTGTCCACGGTCCAGGTAGTCAGAACTTTCCTAAAAGCAGAAACATGTTTTGTTGATCATATTCTTGAGCTGATCCCCAGAAGCCAAGTCCAGGCTCAGGCTGGAGAATGGTGGTCCTGTTTTAGTTGGGAATGTAGGCTCAGGGTACCTAAGCTCTGATGTTAGACCACAGAAAAGTCGCAGATGGCTTAAAGGAAAACAGAGAAGCAGCATCTGGCTGAGGCAGCTGATGGTTAAAATCAGATCGTGGCTAATAATAGCGGAGCCCTAAGTGCACAGTGGCTCTGAGATCTTTCAGTCATTCTTGACAATCATGTTTGCAACTTCTCTGTGTTCCTTTTTGTCCTGTTTTATGGATGTGAAAATGAAGACATTACGTGTTAAATGTCCAGCTCAAAACCAGAAAGAAAGGTACACTGGGCACCACATTCCTCTGAGCAGACTAAGGTCTGGACAGTGTCTCCGGGTTGGAAATCTACACCACCTTCAAGTCCTGCTAGGATACAGTCCTTTACCTGCAAGGAGATGGTGGGTGTTGCAAATGCATTCCTGTAAATCCAGTCAGCTTCTTCCTCCAGTTCATCATCTTCAGCGCTTTTCACCGGGATGGATCGCAACTGTGAAAAGACAACAGGATGAGCAGGGCATGAGCACCACCAGGGCTTGTGCCACTGTCTTCAGGAAGCCTGGAAATTATTGCTTTGAGCTGGAGGTTGTTGATGGGGTCTCAGCACCTCACACACTCACAGGGCTTTGCTGAGGATGGCATTTCACAGTCTGCATCTTCTGAGCACACAGGAAAACTGCTTTACAGTCGGTAAAGGCAGCTAAAAAAATCTGTCAAAGGTTTGTGGAAAGGCCTGCAATGGTATGAAATCTCCTGTGATGATCAGATCAGGGTACCCCTACTTCCTACCAGACTCCCAAACCCTCTGCTACATCTTCTATTCCAATCTACTTGCGCCTGTAGCCTTGTTATTCTATGGCTGCAGCAAGGAAAGCGGTAACAGAACATAAAGCAGCTCCAAACCCTCTCTGGGCATTTAGTCCCTGCCAATCCTCTTTCAGAAGGCCTGCTCTAATCATCATTGACATCTGTGAAGATGACAAAGTGTCTGAACAGGTCACACATGGCCAGAAGACATAACACACAGCGTTCCCTTGTGTTGTGCACACTGGCATGGGAAAGAAACCTCCTTCTGAAAAGCTGGCAGCTTCAGACGTGCCTCCCGTTCTACAAAGGAGGGTAACAAGCCTCTGCA
This sequence comes from Tapera naevia, assembly GCA_033556795.1. Taxonomy (NCBI): domain Eukaryota; kingdom Metazoa; phylum Chordata; class Aves; order Cuculiformes; family Neomorphidae; genus Tapera; species Tapera naevia. The sequence continues at coordinate 12,755 of JAUMJJ010000859.1, read as the reverse complement.
CAGAATTCATTAACATACGCTTAAGGGAGACTGAAGAACACTGACTGCTGAGGGAAAACCTAATTCCAGGGTAAAATTAAGACAAAATAAGATACCAGAATTATTCCCAGCAGCACAAACAGGACTCTGTGTTGAGAGCAGTAAAAGTCTCAATCGCTTGGATTACAGCGCATTGCAGAAACGCCTTGTATGAACAGTCACGTGTTGGCTGGGATACAGGCAGCCTAGAAACCCCTAGCAAACCTTCTCCAGCACTGCAGCTTCACTCTTGCTATCCACAGATACAACTCATGAGATTAATAACAGCATCCCGCACAAGGGACATCTCAGGAGAGCCCAAGCCCTGCACCACTGCCAGGAGAGCAACACTGGCACCCAGTGGCCAAAGAGAAACTATGAGCAGAGCTAAAAACAGGCTAGAAAAGGTCACAACTAGGTCTGAATGTAGAGTTTTGGCCTACACATTTGACAGGTGGATTCTTGAAAGAAGGAAAAAGAGATGGCAAAATCCAGCAGTCAGGTGAAAAAGTTGGCCTGCAAGGTGCCAGGCCTGCTGTAGTCAGTGGGAGCTGAAATGCTTTTTGCCTGCAAACAGCACCCTCTTCCCTCACCTGGAACCTCTCGGGCATGTCTGTCATGCGGATCTCATTGTCCTGGTCCGTTAGGTGACTGCTCTCCAGCTCACTGGGCTCATACATCTCAAAGATGCTACGGCGACTGATGCGCTTCTTGGCAGTCTTTTTGGGTCGTACACGGGTCTCCCCTTCAGTTTCTTCATCCTCATACTCGTATTCCTCCTCCATCTCCTCATCGTACTCGTTGTACTTTTCAAACTCATCATAGTCAAAGTCCACACCAAAGATTTCCTGGGCTTCCTGCAAAGCACTGAAAGGCAAAAAACTATTGTTCAGCCCTACGGTGCCATTGACAGAACATCTTCCTAGTCACACAGAGGAGGCCAGACCATTTAAGTCTTAAGTTTCAGTTTTGCACCTAGGCTAATATATCAAGGATAGGGACACAACTGAGCTTTACATGCAAATGCTTGTCCTAAGTGATTGGATTTGGTTTCCCTGTAAAAAATCCAGGGGAGAAAGGAATAAGTCAAACATCTAAGAATACACAGACTAAAAGCTCCATGTTTAAATTTACCGGTTCCTCTGGGGAAAGAGACCACTGGTATCCCTAAGCTGAATTACTCTGCAGTTGCACGACTAAGTAAGCTGAGCACTGTTTTCAAGGCTCAGAGCCACTTTCCAATCCATACTTACGCATCTGTGTATCCAGGAAGCTTCTTTCGCCATTTTGGCTTTTTCAGAGGTTGTCCATCATCATCCACAATGAAGTCATCGATGTCTGGACATTGAGAAGATTAGTGGTGAGCACACTCTCATACTTAGCTGGTACTTCTGAAAAGGCTTTGCTCAGCAAGCACAACCATGAGCCTCCATCACAGACTTAGGCTGCTGCTGGCTCTCAGTCTGCCCAGCTTCCCACACCAACCTCAGACATTCCAGGTGTCTGAACCACAATAACAAGCTAGAATGAATTTCCAAATGCAGGCAAAGCCTTCTGGTAACTATCTGCAGCTCAGTGCACTGAGAATGCAGTCAGAAAAGACCTTCCTGCTTTGGACAGTAGACAAAAAATTCTTGAAACTCTTTCAGTATGGTACTAACAGGGGTTGATGCTGAAGGGGAGAAGTAGGGCAGGCGTGCGCTGTGCCGCTAGGTACCGAACAGGGCTTTGACTTCACTCCTTTGAACCATTTCCATTTTGGAGGCAGCTTCGAGGAGACATTCAAAGCCTCAGCACACGTAATGTGCTTCTGGACAAAGTGGTTTAGACAAGACAAACTAAACCTGCCACTAAAGACTGTGCTAATCAGACCAGCAAGAGCTGTCCCACAACCAGGCTTGCTTACTTATAGCTCACAGGAAAGTCTTAACTTGGTTCCTGTACTTCAATCCTTGGACAAAATTTGCATCCAATTAACCCTCCATACTCACCAGATTCATCTTCCTCCTCCTCCTCTTCCTCTTCTGGTTGAGCAACAGGAGCTTCAACAACTTCCCCTCCCTCTTCGCCTTCACCATCCTGAAAGATTTCTTCAGCAATGGCTTCTTTCTCATGTTCTTCCTTTCCATAGTCTTCCTCTTCGTCATCTTCATCATCGGACATTTTTCGCACACGCCTGAATTTTTGCTGCAAGCAAAAAGGGTTCGTTAGTGAAGGTAATTCCTGGCACAGCCACTCAAGCTCAGTGTGGTCTGTGCCAGGCCAGAACTGTGATTCCTCTGCTCCCCAGGTGGCACCTGAGAAGGAGCAGGATGGAGCGCAGCACAGGCACATGGGGAAAAAGAGTCACAGGGGAGTTGTGCTGCAGGTGCTCACTGGACACAGCGTGTACACAACAGAACTGCCTGCTGAGGAGCACACCACCTCCAGGCCTGCGTCGCTCCACGCTGTCACCACCAGCTTTAGCACGGCTTGATGTGTCTCCAGCACATGCTGCAGAAGGAGCTTTAGAGCTTTTGCTCACTTTGAGCCCAGCATCACACAGGAGAAAGTTATAGTAATACAGGCTGCTCTGAGACTGTTTTGCAAAGGTGGGAAGGGAGGAGTGATTTAGAAGCAGAAGAAAATGGTTTTGCAAACTCTAGGAAGCCAGTTCCCAGAGCAGGGAGAGAACCTGCTTCCTTCAGCTCTCCTTTGACAAGAGGGTAGGAGCAGACAGGAGGCACAACTTGCTCACTGCAGCCAGGAGCCCATGCTAAGAAGCACCACACCATTAACAGTGGCAGCATAGGAACACAACTCACTCTTTTGACTTTAACACCCAAGTTCTCTTCAATGAGGTCAAAATCATCATCCTCCAGGCGGTCATCAAAAGCTAAGAGAGAAAGCAGAGACAAGTTACACTCTCCCTTTATTAATCTGGGAATGGACCAGTCAGGGAAAAGGGAACAGTTTACCCAGTCCATGCAGACACCCAGGTGAGAGCTCTGCTGCAGCATGCTATAAACAAAAGCACCACAGAACTTACTCCGCTTTCTCTTTTTGTGGCCAACATCATCCTCAGAGTCTCCAGAGTCACTGGCTTCTTCCTCCTCTTCCTCATCCTCATCATCATCATCATTAATGAAGCCTTTCAGGTTCCCCTGCTCGTCTTGATCATCGAGGTTCTCCTCCTCCTCTTCCTCATCTGGTGGAGAGTAGCAAGTGTTAGACATTTACTCACGGGTTATCTGCCCAGGCTCCTTCTCGGTTCTGTGCGAACAGCATCTTCCTTCACAGTATCCATGCAGTTTTATCTGAATGCTTTTACTGACACAGAACCAAGCCAGCTACTCATGCCAGAACCCCATTTTGCATCTCCCTCTCTCTCTGCACAGGGAACAGGTGGATTGCCTAAATTGGGAGAATTCCTCCGTTTTTACTATTTACTACCAAATTGTGCTACTGTAAATCCCACAGGGCTGAAGCAGTGTATATTCTGCTGCCAAATATAAAAACCACCTAAGCACTTTGAGGAAGGAAAGCACTGAAACAGCAGAGATTATCCACTACAGATGGTCATACTATTATAGCACAGTTACTGCTCCATCTGCAGAGCCATGGGATGTGAAACAGAACAGCCAGGCACACAGGCAAACCAGCAGACTCACCATCCTCATCTTCCTCTACAAACTTCTTGGTTACTCTGGGCACAACCTCCCCATCCTGGTTATACTCCTCCTCCGACTCCTCTGCTTCGCTTTCTACAAAGTCAGACATGGCTGCAGCGTCTCACACACAGCTCCGCAGGAACTGGGGAAAGAGGAGACATCCATCGCATCAGCCAAGTGAGCAAAACACAAGTGCTTCCCCCTACCGGGTTCTGGAGAGAAGATGGTTAAGGCAAAAGGGTTTCAGACTATCTACCAAGGCCCTGAATTACCCAGAAAAGCGCTGCAGCTCCTGTCAGCCCATGTCTCGGGCAGCAGGAGAGGCCCTGTCACAGCAGCATTCGTGACACAATCATGTTCCTGGCTGCAGCTGGAATGGCACACACAGCCAAAACCCTTCAGCCCAGCTGTACCCTCCCACGCAGCCAGGAAAGCAATCTGTGCTGTGACCAGCGCAGCACTGTGTTAGGCACACAGTCCAACCAATTAGGATATTAATGTGATTAATTTTCACGCAGTTAACAAAGCCAGGGTGACCCTGAAAAGAGCCTTGACAAGGGCCTTGATGGAGTCGCACCCACAGACTGTTCTCAAGGCTCTACGGAGCCCCACGAAGCAAACAGGAGAGAGGTCTGAGGGTGCTGCAGGGTTGGGGCTGGGGGCTGCCCAGCTCCACTACCCCTGATGACTGGACCTATAGCCAGGATGTTCCAGGCCCAGAGGCCTCTGACCAGAGATTACGAATTAACAACAGACTACTGAAATGGGATATTTTTGATATCCAAACTTTTTGTCTGATGTTTTTTCCCCAACTAGGGTTTCTGGAAGCAGTATGGAAGCTGGGCACAAAAGGAAGTGCATGTCCATAAAGATACATCTCAAGTTCTGTCTCTTTGAGCTTTCTACTTCTTGTGGTTACAAAACTTACTGTCACTTATAAAATCTGTGAAGGATTTTTTTTTTCCGTTCCTTTTTTACATACACGGAAACAACAGAAGCTTCCAAAAGTCACCAAATTGATTCCTGAAATGACTGTGAAGATGAAGAAGCCATCCCAGGAAGAACCACCAGCCTTTGAGAAGGTACAGAACGCAGCTCAGAGGAGGCATCAGATCTAAAGCCAAACCCTCCGTGTGAAACTACATCTGATAGAAAAAGATGAGGAAAGAATTCCACACGCCAGGGAAAAAAAACTAAACAAACACACTTCAAAACGTTCCCATCATTTCCTACTGCAAACAAACAGCTGAAGGAAAACAGCTTCATACAGCAGAGCCCATCAAGGCATGGGCATGACACTTCACGTGTGCAGGATGTCTTGTTCTGCCCTGAGATCCACACATCTAGTGCACAAACACAGTAACATAGAGAAAATCAGGGACTTATCTCTCAGTTAAAGTCAAAAAAGTGCAAGGATTTTCTTGGAGAATCTTTTAAGTCTCAAAATCCTAAGAGTTCAAAGGAATATCAGCCATTTCTCCTAAAAAAAAACCCACAACAAAGGCAAAGGGAGGCCTTTGCCAGATTTCAGACATGAGCAGAGAGCAGCGCATCCTCCTTAGCAGTGGATTACATGGCTGTGGGCAACATTTATCAACAGTGCTCCAATCAGGCAGGAATTGTAGCAGGTGAAGGCTGTACCCAGACAGGACATCGCTGCTCCGGCTCAGGGCAATTCCCGTCCTCGAGAGGACACTGCAAAGTCACACAGGTGAGGGCAGTACTGATGCCAGGTAAATACATGCCCCTGAATTAAATGCCACCGACAAATCCTTCCAGTAGTGAAAGGGGCTACAGGAAAGCTGGGAAGGGACACTTGATCAGGGATCGCAGGGACAGGACGAGAGGGAATGGTTTTAAGCTGAAAGCGGGGAGATTAAGAGAAGATCTTAGGAAGAAAGGTTTCCCTGTGAGGGTGGGAAGGCCCTGGCACAGGTTGCCCAGAGAAGTGGTGGCTGCCTCATGCCTGGTGGTGGTCAAGGCCAGGTTGGATGGGGCTTTGAGTACCCTGATCCAGCGGGAGGTGTCCCAGGGTTGGAACTGGATAGGCTTTAAGGTCCCTTCCAATTCAACCCATTCCACGATTCTATAAACTGACAGGTTAAGTGGCTTTTCCTAGAGCATTTCCAAGTCTAATAACCTCATTTCTCTCCTGTCCATGATGAACACACAAACCCAGTGAGAATAAAACCCCCTCATCACAGCACCACAATTTCACTGTTCTCTGCCAGAGAAGTGTCCCACTCAAAATTCCAACTTTCTTCCTCATCACTTATTCTACCATTTCCTGGCAATTTCACTTCACTTCAAGTTAAACTTGTCTGGACACAGGGAACAGCTAGGACTCAGGAAATTCATCTAATTTAATGATCCAGCTGAGCAGGTTCCACACAAGCCATCCACCCATAAAACCGGGTGCTTTCAGCTCCATTTAAATCCACCTCAGGACAGTGAAGATGTCACTTAGCACCACGAACAGAAGCAAGGGTGGCTATTACCGAGGAGATGCTGAATCAGATATGGACTAAAGGTGCTTCACTACCCTCTGCTCCAAAGAGGCCTTCATTTGGAATAAAACAGGGTGGGGAGGCAGGCAGAGACTGCAGCCAGTGCAGGCAGAGGGGCAGAGGCAGATCCCAGCCCAGCAGAAGCCCTGCGAGCAGCCACTCGCACAGGGCAAGCCCTGCACCAGCAGCACCACTTGTCTGGCTTGGGGATGGTTTAAAAGATTCCAGAGTGAGGAGCACTGGGCCAGCGCAGCTCTATCACGCTCTGGGCCTCTCCTTGGAGCAGCACAACAGCATCCCTGCTCCTGTAACACTGCCAGGAGAGGGGCAGAGATTGCTGAAGCACGGGAGCAAGTAGCAAACTGCAACAGAGCACCAAAAAAGCAGGGAGATGGCACCTAATCCTGCCTGGATTACCTGTGCAGGAGCAGACAGGCTCTGATGGGTGATATATCTATAGCTTTACCCCAAAGACACCTCATGGCCACTGGACACTGACTGAGATGGACCAAAGCCAACAGCAATGCAGCGAGCAGCACTGCGACAGCACCACTGCAGCAGGAGGAGAGGGAAGCACAGGTGCCTCCACATCAATCCAGGTACCTTGAGCACAGCCTCTCTCACTGCCAGAGCAACACAGGGCTGAGCAGCTACACGACTTCTGCTTTTGACCAGGGCCACCCCCACTTTGTTCAGCTCAAAGGCACAATGGCAACTGTCCAGAGTTCACAGCTCCTTTAGCTGGGATGACCCTGGGCAGGAAGCTCTTTGCTGACAATACTGAGACCACAGAACTCTGATCAGGTTGGCAGGATGCAGCTGCCTCCCCAGTGCGGCAAGGCAGCATCTTTGGAACAACCTGAGAATTTTGGAAACCAGACTTTCAAACACCTGTGAAGCCGTGGCCATCCATCCAGATACCTGCTGGCTGCTCCAGACTGCAAAGCATCACAGTGCTGGAGACAGGCACAGCTCTGTACACCACACATCAGCAAAATGCAGCTCTCTAGGCTTAGAAACTGAAATGCACAGGGAACACCTGTAAAGTATCAGTAGATGGCACAGGGAAAAAAACTTCTCTGGCCAGGCCTGGACACAACGGCGGGCAGGATGGCACCAGGAATGGCAGTGCCACACAGGAGCGTCACAGCCTCAGCCAGTGTCAGAAAACAGAAGCATCGCATGCTCTTCAGGCACAGGGATGCCATCTGAGGCCTGAGACCTCAGCAGTGCTCACAGAATAATCAAGGAGTGTCCTTGCAGTGATACACATTTATTATTTAGCAATGAACCTCAGGATATCCGTGTCAATGCACAAAATGGCAAAAGCAAGGGCTAATTACAAGTCTAATCCTGACCTCTTCATCCTTCATCAGAAAAGCTACACCAAGGCCCTGACAGACGCTGACACGGTTTTTATGGGGTTTGTTTGGGCAGGGAGACGGTTTGGACAGGGATTGTTTTAATCTCTGCCACTTGAGAACTCATAGGTCCATGGAACCACATTAGCAAAGCCACCCCTCAACAGCTCTGCTTGGTTCTCCTGTCTACACAACAAAGAGAAACGTTAAATTGGAGAGGACTCAGAAAGCGCTGAAAGAATAAGAAGGCTGGGAAACGTAGAGCCTAAGGAAGGCCAATCTATTCATTTTGTCAATGAAATGCTCATTAAATTAGTTGTAGCATGGCCCAAGTACAACACAGCAGCAAAAGACTGGGACAATAAATGGCTCATTAGGAAAAACCCAAATGAACTGTGAAGACAATGCCACCGTTCCACCCCCTGAAGCTCTCACAATGAAATCAACTTTGGTTTTCTTAAAAGAAAAGAGCCAGGATTGAGCTGGAATGCATGGATTTAACACCAATGACTGAGCAATGATCACCACCACCACAGAATTCAGACAAGATCATACTGGCTTCATTTAATTTGAGACTTATGAGCCTAACAAAAACACCCCTGTGAAGCACCAATAAAGCATTTGCACCACAACAAAACACCTTAACAGGCACCTTGTCAGTGCTGAGCTCTTCCCCAGAGCTGCTCCTTGATGCTGGCAGGGATTACTGCAGGGCTGCTCGCTGCCAGGGCCTGACACAGCATCAGCAATGAAGTTTTGTATTTATCTTTTATAGCTGTTTTACAAATCCGTGAAGTCAGGACCTAACCCAGACATTCCCACCCTCCTCGGTGGTGGGTGTGCACAAGAGCAAAATGATGACCAGAGACCAATGATGCTGTGACAGGGAAAGCCCAGGCAGGCAGCCACTGCAGCCCAGAAACTTCCCATTACCTGCTTCATTAGTTCTAACTCTCCCTGTTGGTCCCACAGACCCCAATGCCATTGGGTGGTGGAACACCCTGCAGCAGAGTGTCACATTTCACAGCACGTTGTGTGAAAAAGCACTTCCTCCAGTTTATTTTAGACCTGCTGCATCATAATTTCCTGTAAGACACAGAAAACTCATATTCCATCCTCGCTTTCTCTGACCTGCCCATGACTTCACACACCTGCATCCAATCTCCTGTCAGCAAGCTTCTCCCCTAAGGTGAGGAAACCAAGGCTTCACTTGCCTGGAAACCTGCTGGTCCACATCGCTCTTGTCCCTACCTTTTCCTGTGCTCCCCTTTTGAGATGGGATAACCAGAACTGCCAGGATTAACCTGGGCACAAATTGCCAACAATTTATGCAGCAACGTAACGATGCTTTCTGCTCTGTTCTCCGTTCCTTTAAAGTAATTCCAAAATACCCTTTTTAGGCTGGGTACTTGAAGCGATGTTTTAAAAGAAGCAATTGCTGAGACACCTAGAGCTCTTTCTTGAACAGTAAAAGCTAATGTAGAGCCAATTGCTGCCGTGTTTATTACCTTCACTGCACCCGCTGCTGTTGTATCTTGCTTATCACAGGAGCACTCAGCATTTTTTGGTCTCTGCAGCTTCCCACAACTCCACTTTAGCTATCCTAAATAATTCAGGATTAAGTTTTCCTTTGCCACATCACCATATCCTGACAAAAAAGCAACTGTGGAACTCCACAACATCCTTACACTGTGGGAAGCAATCACCCACCCCTACCCTTCCTCTGCCACCGTTTAGGCAGTTATTAAGCCCCAAAAGGGCACTCCTGAGCTGCTGCTCCTCGGCTTTTTAGGGAAGACCTTATCAGGGGTTTGCAAAACCCAATGCAGTGCTCCAGGGACCAGCCCTGCAGAGCAGGGCGATCGGGAGCCTCGATGTACCAGAGAAACGAAGGTCAGACCACTCCCGCCCCCCAAAAAAAGCAGAGTGATGCTCTCCACAGCCAACTCCTCTCAGTTACCGGCTCTCCTTGCTGGGTGTCGGCTGTCCTACAGCCCCTGGCTCTGCTCAGCGCCCTCTCCCGGGAGAGCCGGGCCGTGAGGGGGCTCCCGGGGGTAGAAGCCCCCCTGCCCATCGCCCAGCTTTCCCTCAGGCGCTGCTCACCAGGCCCGGCTCACGGTGTCCAACCGGGGTCTCTGCCTCAAAGTCCCCAAACAGGGTCTCCAGCTCCGGCCTCGGCGTCCCCAAATCAGGGGTCCCCGCCTCCGTCTCAGGGTCCTCAAACCAGAGGTCTCCGAGCTTGCGGTGCCCAACTGGGGTACCTCGGCTCCCGATCCCCAAACCGGGGGTCCCCGGCAACGGGCTCGGGGGTCCTCAGCCGGGGGTCCCCGGGCTCCCGGTCCCCAACCAGGGTCTCCGGCCCGAGAGGCTCCCGCTGCCCCAGCGCCACCCGCGCCCGTTAACCGCGAGCGGCAGCGCCGCCTCTGCCCTCAACCGCCGCCCGGCCCCACCCGACACCGAGCACCGGCACCTTCCCCGCCGCCCTCACCGGGCCCGCCCAGCCGCGGAGGCCTCGGTGCCGTCCGCCGTTCTCCGTGGCGACCGCCCCGCTCCAGGACGACGCGGACCCCACCGGTTCCCCCATCCCCCATCCCAGCGCGGCCCGGCCTTACCCGCGGCACCAGGGAAAATGGAGGCCGCGGCAGCGGCGGGCGAGACGGAGCAGACGAGCGGCGGCCTCCGGGGCGGCCGGAGCGGCGCTACTTCCGCTTCCGGTCGGCCGGGCGGGGCACCGCTTCCGCTTCCGGTCGGCCGGGCGGGGCGCCGCGTTCGGCTGGAGCGATGGCGGCGGGGCTGTCCGCGCTGCAGGCGCCGTTGCTGATGCTCGCGCTCGGCTCCGCGGTGCTTGGCAATCCCGGCCCCGTCACGTGCGGCTCCGTGGTGAAGCTGCTCAACGTGCGGCACAACGTGCGCCTGCACTCGCATGATGTGCGCTACGGCTCCGGTAACGTCACACACGCACACACATACACTCCCCACACCCCCTGGTACCGGGCCGGGCCTGAGCGCGGTTCTCTCCCCCTCCGCAGGCAGCGGGCAGCAGTCGGTGACCGGCGTGGCGGCGGCGGATGACGGAAACAGCTACTGGCGGGTGCGAGGCCGAACGGCGGCCGCCTGCGAGCGGGGCACGCCGGTGCGGTGCGGGCAGGCCATCCGCCTCACCCACCTGGGCACCGGCCGCAACCTTCACAGCCACCGCTTCACCTCCCCGCTCTCCGGAAACCAGGTACGGGCGCAGCCGGGACCCCCAGCCCCATCGGGGGTCACCCCAGCCCCCCCCAACCCAGATGCCTTTCCCCGGACACAGCCAGGCCCCAGACGCTGCTGGGGTTTCACCGGGTTCTGCCGGTCCTGACTGAGTCATAGAATTGTACAATGGTTTGGGCTGGAAGGGACTTCAAAGCCCATCCAGTTCCACTCCCCTACCGTGGGCAGGGACACCTCCCACTGGATCAGGGGGCTCAAAGCCCCATCCAGCCTGGCCTTGAACACCTCCAGGGATGGGGCAGCCACCACTGCTCTGGGCAACCTGGGCCAGTGTCTTACTACACTTAAAAAACTTCTTAATGTCCTAATCTAAATCTTCCCCCTTCCAGTTTAAAGCTGTTTCTCCTTGTCTTATTGCTGCTTCCTCCTCAGTTTTCTTGTAGGCCCCAGGCTTCATGCCCCTACCAGTCCCATCTTGTCCCTAAGTCCAGGCTGGGTCACTCTTGTCCCCCAAACCCTTTCCAGCTCCACTTTGTTCGCCAGCTCCAACTGGGTCCTGTTTGTGCCCCATGTCCTTGCCAGTCCCATCGTGTTCCCCAATCCCTGCTGTGTTCTTCCTGTCCCTACCACATTCCCCTTGCGCCCTCAGCACCTCAGTCCCAACCAGCTTCCTCCTTGCCCCCAGCCCCTTCCTCTCTCTCTGGGCCCAACTCAACACTCTCCCATCTCTCCTCTTTCATCCTTGCTCCCAAACTGAGCTCTTTTTTTGCCTGCAGGAGGTGAGCGCCTTCGGGGAGGCGGGCGAGGGCAACTATCTGGACGACTGGACGGTGGTGTGCAGTGGGACCTATTGGGCACGGGACAGTGAGGTGCGCTTCCAGCACACTTCCACGGATGTCTTCCTCTCAGTGACTGGGGAGCAGTACGGGCGGCCCATCCACGGGCAGAAGGAGGTGCACGGCATGGCCACCTCCAGCCAGAATAACTACTGGAAGGTGATGGAGGGCATCTTCATGCAGCCCAGCGAGGTCTTCAAATCGGGGCAGTACCACACTGAGTTGTGATGGACAGACAGACTGACACTGACCATCTGGATGCTGCCTGGTGGTGTTTGGGACTGCTCAGCCCTGGGGACGGCCACTATCACACCCGGGTCTGATACACACCAGGATGCAGAGCCCCAAATATAGCACAAAGCAGATCCCAGTGTCCTGAATTTGATGTGGAGTGGATTCTGGTGTCCCAAATCCCAGCATCCAGATGTGACACAAAGCTGAGCCCAACATCTGAGGTCCATCTTGAAGCAGGTCCCCACATCCTAAATTCAGCTTAAAGCTGATCTGACCCAAAGCTGAGCCCACCATTTGAGATCCAACACGATGCAGGCCCCTATGTCCCAAATCCAGACCAAAGTCAGTCCTAATGTCCAAACGTGATCTAAAGCAGAACCAAACATCTGAGATCCAACAAGTCCCCACATCCCAAATCCAGCCCAATGCCCGAACTCCTGCCCCTCCTTTGCAGTGCCCCCCCTCTGTCCCCTCGGTCCCCTCTGGCTGAGGACCCCCCCAAAGACCTCTGTCCCTGTCTCCCTGTATCCCAGTCACTCCCCGGCGGGGCCCTGTACCCATAAAAGCTCTGAATTCTCCGTGTGGTGTGGCTGTTTGTGCGGCTGCCGCGTGGACCCCGTTTCCCCTCCTCCCACTATCTCGGTTTCAGCCTCGGCAGCTCCGGGAAAGCGCCGCACGGCCCTCATTAGCCACCCCCACTCCCGGATGACCGCGCCCCCATCGTGGTGACAGCCCTCACAGCGACTACAGCTACGTTGGCGCTCCTGGCCACGCCCCTTTACATTTTTGATCACGCCCACACCAGAATCACAGCGTCATCACCCCATCCCCACGCCCCCACACCGCAATGGCAACGCCTCATACCGCGCCCCCTTCGTGCTGACAGCGGTCTCACCGCGTCCGGCCACGCCCCCTCCGTGCTGGCCACGCCCCTAACCGCGC